>JAJMFS010000017.1:0-256023 GCA_030574815.1 Yamadazyma germanica | reverse complement strand
CACGCGACAAGCGGTAATTCTAGCCACTAAACTATCACGGACCTTGTATACTAGAGGTTTGGGGATGTGTCCTAATTGGGTAACCCGCAGTCATATATGCAGTACAGATCCGCACCGTTTAGGAAAATCAACTGGATCGCGATCCACAATCTTGGATCTTAGAATGATATTCCCACTAAACTATCACGGACCTTGTATACTTTAGTTTTGGTAATGTGTCCCAATTGGGCACCAGAAATCATATATGCAGTACAGATCCACACCTTTTAGGAAATCAACTGGATCGCGATCCACACCTTTTAGGAAACCAACTGGATCGCGATCCACAATCTTTGGATCTGAGAATGAAACCAGCAGAACTTTCCATTATGCTTGGACCCGAGAGCATCATTTCCGGACATTCTCAGGATCTAAGGATGACAACTAACAGGCGTTGAAAATAAGATAGTGCGAATTACAAGTCCACTTAGAATACAAGAATTTGCACCCAAATATTATCAACATAATGTGGATGGAAAATTCGAACAGTAGAAGGATTCGATTTTTATTCACCAGGGAATTAAATGCCCAAAAAAGTTGATATGAGTGAAGACATTATCCCAGATAAAGACCTCGATGTCTACGTTAATGGTGAATTTTTGGAATCGGAAAATGTTATCAAGGGGCTCCCAAAGCATGAACTTACATTAGATGTAATTGACATTGAAATTCTTTTCTACTGTTGAATTTTTAAACTTTTATATTTTGATTTGATTCCTTAGCAATGAAGAGGTCGAAAACAAAAAGATTCATACCCGTACTCAATGAAAAATGTCCTCCAGCTTCAAGAATTTGACAGATTTTGAAATGGGTTTTGATTGGAAGTCATTGGCTAATAAGCTACCAGCAAATTTGGAGTATATGACTTCAAACTCGGTAGAGGCGAAGAGCCAGCTGATTCAATATCAATAGAATTCATTGACGACTAAAACCATAAAATAAAACACAACAATCCCATTTTGTTTGTTGACTATAAAAATCTTATAAATTGGGTGGGTTTGTGAAATAGCTGCAAAAAATATGTTTCGGGAGTTTACCTATTGGTAATAACACGCCGATCTTTGGAACTCGCGTTCTTTTGGTTGCAAAAAACGATACATCATTTTCCCACCTTTAACACCCCTGTTTTCTGCCGATGTTCAATAAAAAATATAGAAAACCAAATAATTATACACAGAGGATCAATCCACAGACTCCATCCCGTCATTCCCCCAAACAAGGGATTACCGAGGCTAAAAACTGGAGAATCCTCGACCAATCAGAGGTGGTCAAAAGCCGTAAACCGTATCGTGAAAATACTGATGTTAGAAACGAAACCTATGCACCAAAACGCCTCAGAAAACACGTATCCTCTACCACTATTTCCTCTATCGGTTCTGCCAATTATCAAAATGATAATACTTATCAGCAATTAGAAATTTCTGATACTCTGTCGTCGGAAGAGGAGTTTCATACTGGTGATGCAACCCCTGACACATCAATGATACCAGAAACAGCGGGATATCACGCGGAAGCTACTGATATTATTGATCTGTTGGATGTCGGTGGCGATGCAGTCTGTCATAAGAATGGGAGACGCCTCGAAGATGATAAAATGGCTAAAGTTACCGCCAGCGTCGGAAGTAGTAGGGGTACCACAAGGGGTCGTGATGAGGGATGTTATAGGGAATTCATGGGAATGGGAAGTATTGCTGAAGAAAGAGAAATCGACGGAAATATTGCAGGAGTAAGCTATGATATTGTTACTGGATTCGACCATGTCGTCCAAATGGAAGACGAACATGGCAAAGAATCAGATAGTGAGAGCCATAGAAATGGCTTTGGAAATATTACCCTGGAAAGCGGGGATAAAGACAAACCTCACAAGCTTTATGAACCACAAAGTAGTGGGATTAGAAGACTGGGAAAAGAGGCTGGTATCTCAAGAAGTTTCAATAAAAATTGTGTTACTGGATCTAAAGTTTTTAGTAAAGGTAAGAGCACAAACTGTCTTCAAGTTTTGAGCGAAAATAAAGAGAATACTTCCCATGTATCTAAACCAAGAGCTAAACCTGTATTCAACAGAGTAACCAATTTCCCTATTCCTTTCTCTACTTACGACTGTGAATCATTCAAACGTGACCATAAACAGAAATTACAACTTTGCCTCGATAATATACTCAATTTGGAAAATAGAGGTAACGATTTGCTTGCTGCTGCCGCTGAGGCAAAAGTCCAATTACAAAATACTCTCAAGGAATTAGATTCCCCACATTCACACGAGGAAGGATCCCCTACTCCAAAAGAGAACCCCAATGTTAGAGACACCAAAAACGGGTTTAAAGTAAACGCAGAAAAATCAAAAGACAGGAATGGTCTGAGTGTCCCCGATGCCTTAAACGTATTCCATGATCAAAACGTTCGACCAAAGCTTGAACATCAAACCAACCATAAAATGACCGAAAACCAGCCTAATCAAATGCAGTTGGTCCCAAAGCCCAACAACAGAATGGTCTATAATCCAAACGCTCCTATTCCAAATGATTTTGAAACTATCATGCCAAGTGGGATAAATTCGGTGGCTGAACTTGTCTCTTTATGGTACGTGAACACCCCTGAAGCGTTATGCATTGCAGAAAGAGAGCAGGTCTACGGGATTGGTTGGAGAAAGAGCATCCCAACCAAGTCAGCATTCTTTAGACGAAAACACACCATTGATGTAATCGAGTCTGTAACCAAGTCATTCAAAGGCATGTCATTTGCAATTGCTGCAAAATATTTCGATGAATTTAGGTACCAACAAAATCTTTCTTTATCGAAACTTAATCAATTATGTTTGAAAGAACCTAAACAAATAAGCGAGCTCTTGGTGAATACTATCCTCGAAGCTGCTTGCAAGTAGTAGTGTTTGTAGTGTTTTTGGGTGGTCGCCGTGAAGGCAGTAGTGGCCGCGTCAATTTATTGTTTATCTCAGTTTAGCTGCAAAATACCTATCACCTCTTCTGCGCGATTAGCTGCAAAAAACGTTGTTATTCCCCTGATTTATTACAAATCCCCCGAATACCTGTAACCCCCATACCTCCCTCCATTTCAAGATATTCGAAACATTCTAGCGAGAAGCAGGATAATATGTCCAAAGTTTCGAAACCCGTAGGCAAAAAACCCCCCCAAAAAATCGAAAAACATAGAAATGATACATCGCACAAGTTGAACAAATCAAACGACTTACTTTCAAAATGTTTACAAAGCTTTATCTTTTTGGAAAACGCTTCAATGAGTTTGGAAAAAACTATACGTAGTAGCTTAGAAAAAATAAGCGACAAAAACGCCTGGAAAAATGAAGAAATAACGACTGTCCTTCAACTTGTCACAGAATATCAACAGCAGGCTGAGACTGGCAGAATTGCCAGAGGTCCTGCAACTGCTGATTCAAGAAGTGATAACTATCGCGACTATTATCACTTGTGGCAAAGTATTGGCGTTTACGGTGAAATTCATTCGCTCAATGTTAGTCACGTAGCCAAGATATTTGAAGCATATAGGATAAATAAAGGCTACTCGCTCCTTCAGATGTCAGTATTATGCTCCTCTAGCAGCTCGAGAAGTGAGTTTTTCAATACTGTTTCAAAAGATCATCTTTATTATTATAATTCGGGGATCACTCTGCTGACTGTCCCCAAGAAAAGGGAATTTGGTGATGATATCACCAATAATTATTCCAATATCAAAAATGACAAAGCCGAGGAGTCACAAAGGGAAGATGATAATCTGGCTTTATTGAAAAAGATTCTTTGTTCAAAAAAAAAAGGGAAGAAACTAAGAAAAATAATTACCCAATTTAGAAAGAATTTGGAATTAGCAATGGAATCTGAGCTGGAACCCGAAATGGAACCCGAGCTGGAACCGGTAGTAGAGTTGGGACTGGAAATAAATCTGGGACTGGAAATGAATCTGGGACCCGAAATGAATCTGGGACCCGAAATGAATCTGGGACCCGAAATGAATCTGGGACAGGAGATGAGAAAAGAATTAGAACAGCCGTTCAATAAAGTAGTTATGGATTTTCAGACTTCAGAAAAAACTGATAAATCGGAAGAGTTACACGATTCGAAAGGCAGTTGCCCATCAATTTATCTTGGCCATAAGGGATACCCGAAACCTTTCCCTCCTGCGGGTAGTGCTAATTATATTATGCCAAATATGGAAAAATGCCGATCAGTATATCAGATATATCAACTTTTCCATGAGAGAAGACCTGGTTCATTGACTCTAAAAGAGAGAGAGGAGAAGTATGGGAGTAGATGGAGATATGGTCTTGAATCTAATTTAAGATGGCAATTCCAATGGAGATCGACTGTTTTGTTCAATTTGGAAAAACTTCACAAGTTAAGGCCCCATTTATCCCAAATTGAAATTGCAAAAAAGATGGATGAGTTTTTCATAGCAGTTGGAAAACTGCCCAATACTGCTTTCCGTAGAAAATATAGAAATGATAAGTTTTATAAGAAATTTCTTTATTTTCTTGATGGTGGGGGTAAGGCCTAGTTTTTGGTAATGGTTTTTAAAGTGTATTTTTTGTAACTTTAGTGAGTATTATCAAGGTAATATTAGAGTGTATAACTATATATTAGTGAGTAGAAATTACTGGTCTATGGAGTTTGTGATCTACGTATACTGATCATCGCTTATCTGTACTGTATGTAATCTCATTACCCCTGGTTTTCCCACAATTTTATTTTGCTGCAAAAAAAAATTCGAAAAGTCCCACATGAGCAAGAGTGGAAAATGCATTCTGTTGTTGGAAGAAAAAGATATGCGGGGGAAACGGAAGATTGTTTCATTGACAACGCCCCAAAGAGACACGAAGTATATATTGAAGCGTTTCAAGAAAAAAGTTCCAAACGGGATATCACACACATGAGTAGTCTCTTCAAGCTACTTCAATCAAGCATTTCTAGATTGGAGTATTTGAATAAGAAAATAGACGAAGCCGAAATGTTGAGTTCTATGAATATTGATGGACCGGATGTTAATGGAACTGCTTTGCCATCCGGTGGATATGACTGTGGATGGCTTCAAAAACTGACCGTGCACCGGCTTTTGCAGCTGTACCGAAATGGGGAATTTTTAGGAAAAATTGCTGGCTGCCAAAGGTATGAATTTCTTGGTGAGTTTATAAGCCATGTATCCAAAATATTTGAAGTCGACACTGCTGAAGTTACAGAATTCATGGAACATTACAGACTTCAGAGGGGATTAACATTGAACGATTTTGCGGGGATTTTCTCTTTCATGATAAAAGACAATAACAGTACTATCACGAAGATAAGAACTCGTAAGCGGGGGTTTATACTTGGTCTCTTAAACTCAAAGGAATCATCAATTTCGGAGATTTACGGACTACATCCAAGGCTGGTTGAAGTAAAAGATGGTCCCCGAGAGGATGTGTTAATTGAGAGTATCATCGAGACCCTTTTATTATGTAGGCCTATTCCCCCGGAATTGGCAAAAGATTTGAGCCGGTTTGAGGGATACGAAGGCAAATCACCAGGAAATAGACAGGTTGATGAACCAGTGCAGCATACTGTAATGTATGATGATTTCCCAGCAATAACTGCCGATTTCAAGAAAAGATTGAGTTGTAAATATAGAGGCATGGATAACAAGACGGTACCAGACTATTCTTTCGACTCAAATCTACGGAAACAAGTTATTTTGGAATCATATAACGTTAGAAAATTACAAGAAAACCGTATTCTTAATAGTATTTCATTTCAGAATTCAGTAAAAGACGGCGAGGATCATAAAATTTTGCAGCCAAAAGAAAAAGAAAAAGAAATGCTTCCCAAACAGACTGCCATGGAAACTTGCATAGATTGGTATATAAATGATCCCGACGCTCTATGTATAAGAGAAAGAGAAATGTTATTCGGATCTCTTTGGAGATGTAAAAGAACCACATATTTCTATAACACAAGAAGGCCAATAATCAAATTTATTGATTATTACCAGTCACAAAGAAATTCGACTTGGAGTAAGTTTGACATAGCCGACGCTCTTGATAGTTATTGCAGATCACGTAAAAAAGCTCTTTCTACTGTTACCAGAAAATTTAAACGGCACGATATTCAAGATATTGTCTCATATATTGACTTCTCGTTACAGATCTGTCCTGCCCTAAACGGTCGAACTTTTGACGTACAGGAGTGCGAGTAGCTGCAAAAATACTGTTTGTGGAAATCGATAGTTATGGTTCGTGTATCTGAAAGGACACGAGGAAAAGATAGAGGGAGAATTGAGCAGCAGAGTACAGCCAAATGGAAGAAAGAAATGGAGATTGCCCGAAAAGAGTACGAATTTTTCAAGTCTAGAACAGAGAAAAATCATACTTTATTTGATATATGTGATGTTGGCATTAGAGATTTGGAAAATAAACTTGACGACATGAGATTTCTTATAAATCTGATGGATCAAGCATCTATGTTTGATCTGGATGATGGAGGTGCAGTACTTCATGTAGTTTCTACCGTTATGGATCTTATCCGCCTTTATGAAACGAATGCTCTGATTGGAGATGTTAGTGATGAAACGATAATAGGGGTTTCAGATGAAACTATCAATCCGGTTAACGGTTCAGTTTATCAGTTATATGAAATGGGCGAGTTTGATAATATCATAGTACTTCTCTCGAAGGGATTTGAGAGGAAAGATGTGCATCAAGCTGCTATAGTCATGGAAATATTTAGAGTCGAGAACAGCCTAAGTATTTTGGAGTTATCCCATTTATTCACAATAGAGAATATCAATGCTTATGTTCGATATTTTGAGTCACGGTTCGAAGAGGGGGTCGATCGTTTTGAAGAAGAGAAGTTTCAACCTGAATGGAGAAGGAAGGTATATTTAAATGTCGATATTAAGAAGAAGTTAACTTCTATTTGTCTTGTAGCTCGTGATTTATATGAAGTGTCACAGGAATATGTCCATAACTTAAGTGAAAACCTCAAATTACGAGATGAATCTTTTTGAGTTATAGTATATAGTAATGTACGACAAAGGGCTAGCTGTAGAGAATTTTCTCTTGGTTCATTACATTTCCGATATTCATGTATTTGTGGAAATCGCAGTTTTAAAACTTTTGTCAATCATGGAATTCAGTACTCATGTTTCAGAAAGACTTAGAAAACGGCAAGAAGTAAAACAATACCAGATATCTCCAAACCGAAAACGCCCTTCATCAGTTACCCCGACATCAGAAGAAGAAGAGATCAAAAAGAAAACGCAAGAATATCAAGGACTTGCAGCCAAATACAAACGACTTTATGAAGAATCAGAAGGTAAACTTCAAGTCACCTTAAAAACATTCCAAGGGTTTGAAAGTGCCACAAAAAATATATATTATTTAATTAGAGATATTTCCCAAAAAAATGAAAACTTGGCAGTATTAGAGAAAACCCAGCTTGAATATATTCAAACGGTTCCTCAAATCGTTACATGGTATCTAAGCACTGCACCCGAAATACTCGAAAAGATGATATTTCTGAAAAATCTGAACTTAATGGCTATGAAATATTATAGTATAGTTTCATTGATGATGATGGTTAACTGTACTTATGGCTTAAATTTCTTACAATCTGGTCGTATCTTAGAGAGCTATAGGATAAGTAATTGCTTGAGTTTGAGCCAATTAGCTGAGCTCTGTTTAAACACAGATACATCTGTTATGTTGCTTCGATATATAAGGAGTATGTTAAAACAGGTAGACGAGGATATGGTAATTGAATCAGGTAACACAATTTTGCAACTGGTGAGAGTAAAAGATTTGTCAGAAATCCGGGGTTTATTCTGCCAAGATATGCATGAGATCATGGATGAATATGACATGGCCGGATGTATTTTGGGCGAATACTACAACAACTAGAAGAACCAGAATATATACTATATATTATAAAAATATGTACCATTAGTTGTAGATTAGCAAAATATTCACTTTTCTCACTGTTATACACAGGCTTATCTGCCGAATTGGGAAATTTAATTTCAAAATTATAAAATCTGCGATGAGATGAGTAGACGAGAAGAGATTAAACAAAAGGAACTATTACAGACCAAATTTCAACATCTGATTGAAACCACGAATAAACGGATATCTAGTTGGCTAGGACCCAAAAAAGGCGATTCCAAAAGCTCAATTTCCACCAAATCTGATTTCTTGAATTTACCAGTGATTGAGCTGGGGAAGAGTTTAAGTAGTTTGAGTCAAAACCAACAAGTATCGGATTTTTTGAATGACAACAAACCGACGAGGGATGTTCAATCAGGAGCCATGCGAAGCTTGATGAATAAAGTACGAGCTGACCAGAGAAATAAGCTAAAAAAAGGGGATCAAAGACCCCAACGAATCCAGAAAAATGGGAGGAGACAGGGGAAGAAAGTAGAAGTGGACCTGGATCTGGACCTGGACCTGGAACTGGAACTGGAGAAAGATACCCGGAAAGTGTCAAAGAAGCTGGCCAAATTGATGGTATAAGAGTGTCGGGATTAGGAATGTATATTGAGTAGAACTCTTAAAAATTAATAATACAAAACAGAAATAAACTATTTTTAATCATTCCATTTTACGTCTTTTTGGATCTTCTTTTTCCTTTAAAAGAGAAGTTATAGTCACTTTATTAACCGGAGAATTGTTTGAACTATGACTTCTCAATATAGGTGAATAAGCTACTGAAGGCTTGGAAGTGGCAGGAGGAGGGGTCAAACTTCTACCAGGAATCAGACCAATCGAGTCTCTTTGAGAAGAAAATGAGGATATCGATGAAGTATTGGAAAAAATCGAGTTATTGGTCGATACCGAATCTTGGAATTTGTACATCTCAATCAATGAAGGTCTGAACCGATCATTTTCGATCAATGAAGGTCTGACTCTATCGGGATCGGTTGAAGTTCTGAGAATGCTTCTTGGGAAATCTGGACGTATGGAGTTGATCGGTAAAGAGTTATGACCATGTCCGTGGGGGCCGTGATGTCCATGAGCATGGACTGGTGGATGTGATGGTGGAGGAGGTTGCTGTGATGGGTGGGATTGCTGCAGTTGATGTGGGTGTGGTGGCTGATGAAGTTGATGGAGGGGAGGTCCAAGGGCAGCAGCAGATCCAATTGATCCGGAATTGGACGTTGGAGTAGATCCAACTGGAGGAGCTGCCAGAATTGAAGTTACCGAAGAAACCAGCAGACCGGCCGATCTTGGTTCTTTTGAAACTGGGCTATGAATCGGGCCAACCGGTGTACCAGAAATGGAGCCAGGACCTGAAAGAGAGCCAGGTCCTGAAAGAGAGCCAGGACCTGAAAGGGGCCCCGGACCCGATATTGAATGTTGAGCAGTGGCAGGAGCTGGAGCCGGAGCCAAAGGATCACATAAAAGAGACGGATTTCTTGGTCTTGAAGAATCCCCAGCAGTGTCCCAAATTTTTCTGAATTGAAGAGGCTTGTATTGTTGTACGGGAGCTGAATGCCCTGTACTTGTGGTGGTAGTGGTGACGATATTTTCATCATTACCCGAGTCTTGATTGGGAGTTGGTACTTCGGCCACGTTCGGCGTGGAAGAATGGGCAGCGTGGGTCATTTGAAGGGCCGAATGTCCCGATTGTCTGATGGTTAACGGCAGGGTATTGGATGGTCTATGGTAAGGTAACTTGGGAGAATGGGTCGATGGCCGGATCGGTTTTGGTTGTGATACCGGACGATGTTCGGGGGGATGGCTGTTGGGGTCAGAATTGGCTCTCCCATGGACAAGTGGCTTCTGGGGGACCGGGTGTGACGTTGGAGGGAGATTTTCTATTTGAGATGGTTGAGATGGTTGATGTGGTTGATGTCGAGGCTGATGTGGAGGCTGATGTGGCTGAGGTTGATGTGGCTGAGGTTGATACTGGTCATACATCATTGGATACGGGTACTGCACCGGATAACTTACGTTATAAGGCATATACACCGGGACCCCATATTCGTTATAGTAATAGGGATAGACTTGGGGGTATTCGGGGTTGAAGGGAGGAACTTGTTGCAGATGTGGCGGTGCATGTGGCTGGTGCGGTTGATGTTGATGTTGGGAAGCCGGCATCGGTTGTGACGATTGTGGAGGTTGGTGGGATGGAGGGAATTGTGGCTGGTGATGTTGCGGTTGTGGTTGATGTGATGACGGGGTTGATTGGTGCAGTGGTTGGTGCAGTGGTGGGTGCAGTGGTTGATGTGGCTGGGGTGGTTGGTTCATATACTGGAATGCCGGACCTTGCATCCCCTGGACCAGCAGAAGAGGAGGCTGCACAGAAGGAGGCATTGCCTTGTAGTGATTGAATCATTGGATATTGTAATACCGGATACATTCCCGGAACTGGCACTTGCAGATATCCCCCTCCCTTAGTGGGATTAGCACTACTTCTCCGTTTAATGTGAACTAGACTATCTTCGTCATCTTTTCTAAACCGTCCGGTGGAATGCTTGAATTCCCACACCGAATTATCACTATTATTATCATTAACTTTATGGAAACCATACATATGAAGTTGTCGTACAAAACTGGCGACATTGCCGTGTTTGAAATAATTACTCAAAATCTTACTGAATTCTTTTCCCGGTAAGAGAGAGAAGGTATTAAATTGGCCCGAATTTTCATTCCACCAAATTAATTGGGATAATTTATCGTCACTAAGCATCGAATAAAGTTTATGGACAAAAGCATTTTTCTTTATGGGAGGAGGGTCATGTTTATCATCATCATTCACTGAATGATTTTTCTGGAATTTTTCTTCAGACATTATTCATTAATAATTGATATATTTGACAAGCTATCGCAGGAAAACCGTTGAAAAAATACAAAAAAAATGGCAAATGCTGGGGATATAAAAAAAAACTTTTCAGGATTATAAATTAATTATTGGTCAGGTTATTAACCATAACCTAATGACTTTGAGTTAAAAAAGGAGAACGATAAGTTGGTATTAAATTTCCACTGTGGAGGGTTTTGAAGAAAAACTGTCGTGAAAAAAAATTATTTAAATGACTAAAATTATTTCTGGAAATTTGTGATGTTTTTGGTGAGGGAGGCTCTGTGAAAATTTATTGTATAGACATTACAATAGAAAATTAATTTTTTTTTTTAAAAAAATCTTTTCTCACAAAAATAACCCTCGAAGTCAAAAAATACCCAATAAAAAAATAAAAAAAATCTAGCAAAATTTGCTACAGCAAAAATCGAAAGCAAATAAAGCAAATATAGAGTCTGGAAGATCAATTATGCAACTGACTGTGGAAGCTTTTCCTGTTACGGAAACCATGTTGCATTGCGTAAATAAAAAAAATATGGCAATCATATATAGGCTCAATTAACCGAAAAACCGTTTAGGTGATTAATGATCAATCGCTATAGAAATTTATAGATATGTTCGATACTAGGAAACCCATTGGACCACCATGCGTCATGTCGATTGTATGGGTGATATTCTCGGGGATATTACGCATAATAATTAAAAAAATATCATCAATTTGGGAAAAAAATATATCTAGAATATTGGAGGCACTTTCCAATTGATAAACTAATTTGAGAAACCGTTTGTTAGACCAGCGGCCGGTCGTGCGCGAGGCTGCATGAATTTTTGATATTTTAATTTAGTCTCGTTTCCAAGTTTTTTTAGGTAATTTAGCTAGTCGCGGACTAGTACCTTTTACCGGTTATAATAGGCTAAAATGATGATGACGATGATGATGACAATATCTGGTTACAATGATGTCACATAAATCACCCCAATTGCCACAACACCGTTTTTTTTTGTAGTTGATTATCGGTGGTTTGAATCTTGATTTATAAACTTTGATGATGCACCAACTTAAATTCTCCAATATGCCCACATATGGTCGTGTGGCTGCTGCAGAGTATCGTTCTATAGCATTAATTCCGCGACCTACGTTAGTGACAATCATTGGTGTGTATATAAGCCTCAGATGTACCGGGGGTAAATCTTTCCCATTGGGTAAATTTTATTTTCGGTTGCAGATTTATTATAGTTGGCCAATTTATAGATAATTATATAAGGATCACTCAATTGAAATTCTGTTTGAACTAACAAGATATTGATAATTAATTGTCCCGAAACAAGTTGCTAAAACTAACGGGCATGTTTCGAAAGTCCGTCATTAATGGTTCTGCCGCACCTCTATTGTTACGCAATGCACAACTGGTTAATTAGAATTTTCATTCTTTTTCTTTATTTTAACAAGATGATACACAATACCAATACGACATGGCGTCTATACCGGTTCCCCCGAAATTGATCGAGTCCCTGAATCACCGGAAACTGATAACTTAGCCGAGAGGGTGGAACCCTAGTTTTTGATGTTTTGGTGTACCGTGTTTTTGTTGCTGATTAATAGGGTCACATTATGGTAATGGCCGTCCCCTGTTGACAGTTTAAGGTTTTGTCATTGAGCTATAACCTTAATTGCGGTGGGAAATATCGTCAACATTAAAAAAAATCAAATTAATCCTCAAAAAATAGAAAAAAAAAACACATAAAAAAAAAAAAACCAACGCGATATTTAGACCCGTCTAACAAATGTGCTTGGGAAAATGTTTCAATTACTATAGGCTGAAACAGGGAACTAAAAAACACAATGTTCGAAAATAAGAAACAATTACAAGAATTCCATTACATAAACAATCGAACACCAATAATGTATAGAGAATGTGTCTCGTTCATAATTGATTAATTTTCTCATTTGGTTAATTACCTCATCCTTTAGCCCCAGTATGCCCCGGACTGAGGGTCGTATAAATTACTGCGAAGGCCGTGGTAACTATTAGCGACAGATGGTGGTAGCCATATCCATGTCCATAGTTTATCCGCGCCGTTTAGAGGTATATAGAGTAGATAGTTATAAAGTTTAATTGAGTAGCATGGGTATCAGGGAGCCTGTGATTTTTATATGTATCATCACCTATCTGTCATGCGGTTATTATCGGTGTCCTGTCTCCCAGTTACAATCCATCCTATTTTGGTAGTTCCAAGCCTCGCTATCGGAGCCCGGATCATCGCCGGTAATAGGAGACACAATTTACCCGACCGGCATATAAATATAAAGTATTAATTTCAGGGTAATCTATTTATATCGTCATATATTTTCAATGAGATCATCTATTGGCTGTTGTGTCATTGGTACCTATGTGTATCTAAAACCAGATCTGTATCTAATCTTGTAAATTCATTATCTCCAATAAAAGGACAACTATTCCGGCGAATTTCGCCAATGTTAATTGTTCCGAGATTATTCCGGGCATGTCAAAACTACAATTGGCATTGGCAGCTGGTATGCCAGCGGTAATTCCAGTATATCACCGGATTAATACCCCGTACATACTGCATCCCGGCTATATAAATCCACCACACCACAACACAACATAACATAACCAACTCTCACACGATCCATTGAAAGCCGTTTAATATCGGCCGGAACATTGTCATTACCTTCAACAGCATTCCGGTGCCATTAGAAGCCCCCAAAAAACGGTTCTATTTATATACTATTTAATCATTTATAAACCATTACTAATTATTGTTTTTCACCCAAAGACGACCGCTCAACATATCACCAATATCGTTCATATGTTGCCAGTGGACTCTGGTACCTTTTCTTAACTTGATATCAGCCTCTTGGTATAATTCTCCTACATCGGAATATTCAGTATCTGACCCGTTAAGTCCAATGATTACATGATTACCCGATTCTTGTTCGTGGTGATTGTTTTCCAAGAATTGCACCGCTTGGATTCCAAAATTGACGGCATGAACTCTGTCCATTGACGAGGGATTGAATCCTTGTTGGACGTGTCCCGGAATAGCTGTTCTAGTTTCAAATCGTTTACCCGAGTTTTCTTTCAACATTTCACCGATTAAATCGGTGGTATAGACTTTACTACTCATTTCATTTCTGATGATGATTTTACCGTTTCTGTCTTCACCTCTATCGTTTTCAAAGATTTTGAGGATCAAATCGATATCTTCTTGGATGCTGGTTAATTGGATTCTTTTCTCTGGTGTGTAAGTGGCAATTGATCCGGTAACAAGACCAATAAAACTGGCGACATACCCACTATTACCTCCTTGAACTTCAACGACAAATACTCTTCTTCTGGTTGACGAGGCACTTTGTTTGATGGCATCACAATACTTGACCAATTGATTCAAACAAGTATCACATCCAAGAGAGTATTCTGTACCGGGGACATTGTTAGAAACTGTGGCGGGTATAACAATCATTGGAATGTTGAAAATCGGATAGTTTTTCCTTTGATCATTCAATTGATTCAAAGCAGTAAAACTTTCAAAGCCTCCAATCAAGATCAATCCATCTAATCCATTCTTTTGTAAATGGTATGCTACTTTCCCAAAATCTTCACTTGGTAATGATCTGTTAGTACCGATTTCACTACCACCTTTATTATACCAAGATTCCACATCAATCCAACTTAATTCCTTGACATCTCCTCTGTTGATTAATCCGTGGAATCCATTTTGAATGGCAAGTAATCTATGCCCTTTACTTAAACAGTATAACGTGATGGCTCTAGTTGATGCATTTAATCCAGAAGATGAGGCTCCAATATGAATGACTCCGATATTCAATTTCTTTTTAGGGTCTTTCAATAATTGGCTCCCATCATCATAAATAGTAGTATGCAAATAATGATCATAGGAGGCAGCAAATTTACTGTCTCTTAAAGCCATAGCTTCATCGAACTTCTTGGCCTCGATATTGGTGGCTACTTGTTTAGTTAATTCCACTGCTTTCATCAAAGGTTTTCTGGTGATGGAATTACCCGAAATACCAATCATTGGACTTTCACTTTTTGGGGTCGATTCTAGTACCGCCTTAACGGCCTCAACTCCTTGTATGGTACCTAACATTCTATCGTAAGCCACGGCTGCTCCACCTCTTTGGACATGGCCCAAAGTAGTGATTCTGGTATCCAAGCCTAATTCCACCAACACATCTTTAACTTGTTTAGCGGAAATTGGATTCAATTCATCGTCAATGGCTCCTTCAGCAACAATGACGGTGGTGTTACGTTTACCGTATTTTCTGTGTCTAGAAACCACATCGGTCAAATTCTGTTGCCATTCACCGTTTTTAGGAGGTCTTTCGGGAATGAAAATATAATCAGCACCGGTAGCCAAACCCGACATAAGACCCAACCATCCACAATGACGTCCCATAACTTCAACCACAAAGGCTCTTGAATGAGAGTTGGCAGTGGCATCGATATAATCAACCATTTCAGTGATTCTTTCCAATGAGGAATATGCTCCAATGGTGGTTTCGGTCGAACTCATATCGTTGTCAATCGATCCCACTAATCCAACAATAGTTAAATGACGATAAGGTTTAACTTGTTCTTCGGTAAAGTCTCCATTCTTGACCAATTCGTCAACCAAACTTGGCCATTCACTTCTGAACAAATCAGCTCCAGTTAATGATCCATCACCTCCACAAACAATCAAGGCATCAATTCCATTTTTAATCATGTTCTTAGTAGCTGTCAATCTACCTGGTCTTTGTCTAAATTCCTTTGATCTAGCAGTACCAATATTGGTACCACCATAACTTAAAAACGATCTAACATCATCCCAATCCATCTTTTTGATATAGTCATTGACTAATCCTTCATACCCTTCATAAACGGCATAAGCATCACATTTATAATAAAGAGCAGCTCTTACAACCGCTCTAACGGCCGGATTCATTCCTGGAGCATCACCTCCACTGGTCATCACGGCAATTTTCTTTTTCTTTTTACTGTCCTTTGGGACATCGGTTTCATCCAGTTTCTTGCCCAATAACAGTTTTTTATACTCGATGAATTCTTCCGTGGTTGCAAAATCTTTACCCACCAAGTTTTCCCGCGTGTCCAACACAATTTTATTGCCTAATGGATCAACCAATTTTCCGAACTGGGTTTCCAAAGCTGGGATATCACAGGTGAAAAGGTGTAATTCTTTGGTGGTAGCGATACAGTGATCAACTAACCTTAATTTGATTGATACGGGGTCGGAGAAACTATCACAATGATCTCCGGAATAAATGTCTAATTCTTGAAACGGAATCATGTTGCCGTTTTTGTCGTATTCCAGAACCGGGAACAGTTCTAACCAGATTTCTTTGATTGAATCGTTTGAAATTCCGATATGTTCGAATTCATGATGTTTGTTGTAGTTCCGAACGATCCTGAATCCGGCATTGGTATAGAACTTGGCAGTTTCTTGGAATTTGGCATTACTGTCAGTAACAAGAGACACTGAAGATATATCTACGATTGTCATAATTGAGATACAATAACGATACCGATATTTTGAGATACAGCAATATATAAGTATCGGAGTATCGATGCGCAGGTGGGAGCACCAGACGGACGGGATAGTCCCGACACGACCTCGTCGGGTGATGAGGATCAGATCAGGTGGTTCATCCGGTGATACGTCGGTTGGCCGATAGTATGTAAGTATATAATGAATGTGTGTATAATTTAAGGAATATATATATATATGTTATATATATGTTATATATATACATATATATATGGCCAATTGGTTATTTCAGGATAAATATGATTATATACTATTTACGAAATGATGTCTCATTACGTCATAACTCCGGTGGGACAAGATATTAATTGCTGCAAAAACCATCGCATATAACTACACACCTACAACAAGACGGCAAATAGTAACAAGGCAATCAAAAAACCTCTAACATTCTTCACTTCTCCGTAACTATTTTCGTAACTATCATTATCATTTCTCTTTCCATTTTCAACTTCTGGATGATCATCGGCACCTGCTTCTACTTCCGATGGAGGACAAGACTTTTCTGCCCATTCATTATCCTCTTGCCATTCATTAATGGGATGTTCTTGTTGGAATTGAACCGCTTGACTCATTTGGTCCTTTCTGCCACCAATTCGACCTCCCATACTATTCATACCGATCCAATTCCCGTCCATATTGCCATATTGATACTTTTTACCAGTGGAATAATCACTGACATGTAGATTCCTGATTTTCATGATATATGGCATCAACAAGTAGTCAGATGCACCACCAGCCCATGCAATGGTCCCTTTACTATTTTCGTAATCACCTCCGGCCCACAAACTTAATTTCACTTGCATGGGACTCTTGGGAATTCCATACACATTGGTCCTTGGTAATCGTCTAACCACTTGATCATTGATGAACCAGATCAATTCATTGGGGGTCCATTCAACTCCGTATTTATTATACGTTTCCAAGGGATTGGGAATATGATGGTATTCTCCTCTATCATATGTAGTGACATTCCCTTTAATGAAGAAATTCGACTGGTACTGGTATTGGTTGGTGCCGAATATTTCTGCTATATCGATTTCATCTAAATCATCTGATTGAAGGTAAAATGATGATATGATTCCGGCTCCAGAAGCGGCAAGAATTTCACATTCGGCTTTGCCGTACAAGATGTAATAATTACTCTCGATCATTGGGTTATCAAACCGTTTACGAATCGTCATCCATGTATTTACTGTATTAAGATCATCTGACACATGGGAAATATCTCCTTGGTATCGATAAAAGTCGGGAGAAATCCCATGAATTTCCGACGATAACGCTGTATTAACTGATACACAATTGGCATCCTTCCAGGGATCACAAGCCCCCGAAATGGCTATTAAAAACCACAAAATTATCATTATTGCCTTTTTTGCAACCATTCGATTGTCGCAAATGTTCCACAAATGGCACCCGGAGCGGGAACGGAGTTCATGTTTTTCTTACCGTCCGCTAAATTTCCTCAATGGGACGTCTCGGGGTTAAACTGGTCTGGTACAGGAATATTTTGCAGCCATTATTCAGTAGTATAAATTGCAAGCAATATCTGCCACTTTCAACTTTTCGACAACTATAATGACTTCTCCAATTGCCATTACCACCAAAGGATTCGGGACCATGTCCTTAACGTTATCCCCAACACCAAAACCTCTTTCCCAGTCGCTTGACATTTTAAAGTACGTTTATGCCCAATACGGAGTTAAATTCTTCAATGGATCAGAGTTCTATCAGCTTGATCCAGAGTTTTCCAATTTGAAATTGATGAGTCAATTTGTCGATTTTGTCAAAGATGAAGACATCATCGTTTCCATTAAAGGTGGAATTAACGTTGCTAAGAATTTCGCCCCGGATGGATCTGAAGTGCTGATCAATTCTTCAATCAAAAACAGTATCAGTCATTTTAAGACCCTTGATACAAAACCCATAATCTTATATGAAATAGGTAGAGTTGATCCCCAAGTTCCTTATGAACAAACTATTGGATATATCTATAATCACGTCAAAAGTGGAGACATTGATGGGATTTGTCTCAGTGAAGTCAGTGCTGAGTCGATAAAGAAGGCAGTGGCAGTGGCCCCAATTTCGGGAGTTGAAATCGAGTTATCGCTATTCTGTCAAGATCCATTTTCAAATGGGATTTTAGCTGAAGCTTCCAAACATCAAATCCCAATCATTGCTTATTCTCCTTTATGTAGAGGGATTTTAACCGATTTTGCTGCCGAAAGTGCCGATTTCTTGAATGAGTTAGGGCCAAATGATTTAAGAGTCTTGAGGAAATTCGATAAATTCACTCCACAAGTGTTTGAAAGTAATAAAAGCACATTAAATAAGTTATATCAGTTGGCGAAACAGAAAGGTACATCTCTTGAAAGCTTTGCTTTGAGCTATCTTGAGGGCATTTCGGGACTCGAAGATTTCATGGGCATTCCAAAGGTGTCGAAGATTATTCCAATTCCTTCTGGCTCAGCTAAAGAGAAAATTGATAGAAATTTTGCAACCATTGAATTGACAAGACACGAGATTGACGAGATTCAGCAGATTCTTCGGGAGAATAAAGTGGTGGGATTGAGATACAATAAGATGTTGGAGCCGGCCTTGAACGGATGAATGGTAGGATATGATAGAATAGGAATATAGGAAAGAAAGAATATCGGAAAGAAAGTATATTGGAAAGAAAGAATATTGGAAAGAAAGAATACAGGAGTAATTCGGAGAGTAGCGTAGTCGAGTCGATGGGATAGTGTAGATTACATAGTAGAGACGGGATGGTAGAGAGATTGGTTGGCATAGACTAGTGTCGCAGTAAAGTTGTACCAGCACCGTACCACTTAGTGCCATCGCCGTACCACTTAGTGCCAGCACCGCACTACCCACACCACACAAAACCATTAATAACTATTCCCCAAAATACCTTCATTCACATATATTCCACATAACCCAAATAACCCAAATAATCCACATAACCCACACAACCCAAAATACAGAACACGTTTATTACATCTAATATATACAGATCGGGCATTCCATCTTCCATCTTATCTACATCTCAATCCTCACTTCCTCACTATTCACTCACTTTTCACCCACTTTTCACCATTTTCCCCAATGGACTCCCTCTACCGAATCACCCTCCACTACATCATCGCCGCCAAACACATCACCCAATCACAGCTCGAACAGAAAATCACCATCATCAGCGACCAACTAGAACTACAACAAGTGCCGCCCCTTCAACAAGTCATCGACCACATCAATAAACACATCCAAGTGCTGGGATTCCAAATTGATAAATGTCTCGATGAAGAACTCACCTACGCGTTTGTCAACGCCCTGACATCCCTCAGTAATATCGACAAAGAGTTGACGGGGTTCAAGTACACCGAAACCCAGATCATCAAGCATATAGTGGAGGAGATCTTCACCAACAATCACCATATTAAAATCGATGATTTGATCAATAATCTCGTATTGAATTACAACGTTCATGAATCCGGGGGCGAATTGAGACATTTGATTTCCCGGTTGATTGATTTGGGTTATTTGCAAATCCAACTGCAGTATATTCTTGCCAGTCCCCGGCTTTTACTTGAATTGAAGAGTCATCTACAGAAATTTCCTCTCTTGACGTGTAAAATCTGTGCCAATATAGTGACTCGGGGGTTGAAAACGGCCGGTTCCGACGAGGCATTCCATTACCGGTGTTTGGAGATTTACAAGCGAGATCACCAGATGGGCGAACTCGAAGTCATAGGTCTACCATACTCGTGAAACAGCTGGACCGCCGCTACATAAATACAAATACACTCTACTCCAAGGCATCCAAATATTCTGCCTCTATTTCATCGACCAAATCAAAATACCATTGTTCCACCACATCCTCATGATATCTCTCACACAACGGTGTGGCATCGACCTCCGCCACAAACTCAGGTCCCGGATTGAATCTGACCATCCCCTGGTTATACACAGAGATCATTGGATAATACCCCAAACTCCCGTCATCACAATTCCGGAAATTCTGATTCTGATTCTGCGCCAAATTCCCGGCAATCGGTAAGAACAGATACAAATCTTCATACATCACCCCCACATATTCCCCGTTCTTGTATACCTCTATTTTGGACCCCTGCAACACCGGCAAATCAACCGTGTCAGACTCGTCTAATGACGATAACTTCTCGCCGTGTAATTTCATGGGGTTAAGTAACTTGGTCATGTTCTCGATATCAGTATACTCAAACTGCTCATAGTATAACGAGTTCTTGTACTTAATGGGGATCTGGTCTCGTACAATGTTTCCGTGGGCATTGAACCGGTTGGTATCGATCTGGGCATATTGCTGGGCCAATGCTGGTAATTCTACCATCATTCCCACAGTATCACCCGCTTTAAACCCATCCATGAACCGCTGCGGCCGACTCAACGTGACCTTTTGCCCCCCAATGTCCCGTAGCCCGTATCCATAGCCATCATATCCAACAGGCGCCTCCAAACTGGCCTCTTTCCGGGCAATTCCCACCCGGACATGACTGGCAAAACCATCGTTAACATCACCAGTTTTCAAGATATCAAACTCAAAATACCACCGACCTTCCTTGATGCCTACATTCGTCCGGATACTTCGCCACCCCTGTGAATTTGTCACCGTCATCATGTCATCACTGCAAATTATCCCACTCGATTTATCAAAATAACTGGGACGGCTGTGAAATGGTGGAAGATCGGTCGTCAGATACATTATCAGCGGAAGCTGCGGGTTGGGTTTGCATGGCTTATATTTGTATCCTCTTTTGTTGAGCGGATTATCGTCATTGGTGTAAAATTGGGTGTTTTGCACCGTTTCAACCGCCGTTTTACTGATAAAATTCCCCGGTTTAAGATCCGGTAACTTGTACGGGATAGGCTTTAGCCGGGGCTCCACCACCACGCGTCGGGTATCGGCTTGAGCATTGGTAGAACACCTTTTGCTGGCGGTCCACGCGTTGCTGGGCTCGATTTTCGTCACTTGGGACGTTTCTTGCTTGACTTGTGGTTCAATTTCCATGGCTGGGCTCTGGAAAATATGAGATTTGAGATGGCAGATATGAGATGCGGGGGGTATATGCAGGCGACGGGTATATGCAGGACACATACAACTAGACATTTACTGGGTATTGAAGCATAAAGAAGCATGTAGATCTTGCCATTGGCGTATGATGAAGTATGTAGATATTGCCATTGCCGTGAGAAGCCCGGTTTTTGGGTGGTTTTAACAGGCTTGTAGCGTAATTTATCAATGAGAACAATCCATGTCTCTTATTCACTATTTACTCACTATTTACCTACAAATTTCTTCCAAATACTCTTCTTCTTCTTGACCGGTTTCTGTTCCTCCTTTTTCAAGCCACTTTTGATTTGTTTCAACGTTAATCCCGTTTGAGTATCTTGACTCTTGGTCGATTTAGCGGACTTTGAATCCGTTAAAGAGTCAGAACTATTATTTAGCAATGATTTAACCTTGTAGATATCACTATTACCCAGATTCAGTTTATGCAATTGACTATTATATATGGAATGCATTTTTTCGTTGAAATGAACATCATTATTGAACGATACCTTGATTTCAGGAACTCCCGGGGCTCCCTCCAGGGTTCCCCCCAGGGCTTCCTGTGGTTTATTATTAACCATTTCAATGTACAGTTTCGACTCGTTCAAAGATTTGTCACTGATCAAAGTGACCATTTTCTGGAATCTCAACGGGTCATTGGACGTCATAAGACCAGTGATTTCCGGCGATTGAAGGTCCGATTCCACGTCAGTTTCAGACTCAGTTTCAGAACTATGGATACTGTTCAGAGATGATATCGAATTGAATCTAGAGTATTTGGTAGCCGGTTTCCAATTGGATTTAAGCAACGGATTAACCTGGATGACGGGGATGGTGGAATACTTTATCAAATAACTTGAAAGTTTCACGAGGAACATGTTTTTGGAGTCCTTGATTTTCACCGGGTATTTGAAGTTGGCATTGGAGGTCTTGTTTCCAAACACAACCAAGTTGGGGGTATACTGGTTAAATAAGTTATTGATGAAAACCTTGAAGTTCAAGGCATTTCTTTCCCGTTTTGACGACGCCAGCTCGTTGATTTCGTTAATGACCAAATCAACGGTGACTTTCAATTCCAATTCGGGCTGTACTTGCTGGACAAACGACGTTATTATATCATGACATTTTGTCTTGACAATCTCTGGAGTTTCCCCGACACTGGCAGGCAACAAGGACGAGATTATCAAGTAATCCCCATTGACCAACACCCCTGAATCCAACAACCAATATAACGAATTCCACGTATGTTTGCGGCCATCAATAACTGTTAAAAGGGTTCTTTTCAACTTGAATTTCTCGTGTTTATAACTCAAGTTTACCGTCTTATAATTCAAATCTGGTTTCAACTTACCAGTCTCAAGCTTCGGAACCACCACCAGTTTTCTTTCCGGGAGATAGTAAGTCTTTTGGGAATCGAATTTAAACAAGTCCATTTTGGGTTTTGTGGTCTGAAATTGCGGGTCCAAAGCCATCAATTCCTCATCTGTCATGCCACTATAGCTCTTGCGTCTGGAGGGTTTATCATCCTTATTTTTAAGCTTATTCCCATAGGTCGAATCGTCAAAATCATCATTTTCGGCCGCTTCTTCCTGGTAATTCTTGATTATATCATCAAGATTTTCGTGGTAATTGATCCCCAACGTCTTCCCGTTCTTCAAATTGTACAGCATCTGTTGCGGACTCAACTTGTTCTTCAATATCAGTTTTCCCGGAGTCTGCACCAGCAGTTTCCGCTTCCGTTCAATGTAATTATCATGGTAATAATTGGAAATATTATTTATCACTGATGTCCCATAACCAAAGTTGATATCCTTGAAATCCACATTCACTTCCGGCTTACGATCCTCATAATCTAAGTTGTTAAAAGACACCGTCTGAGAATAACTGGCTAACATGATAAAGTGGGAAATTAATTTAATTATTGCTTAAATGCATAAGAGAATGAAATGTGCACGCCGCATTCATGTAAAACATGTATTTCCTAATTGGGGGACAGGAGTGTGTAGTGGGGCTGCTGCTGCTGATTTATCCAATACGGCTGCCTCAAATGTGGAGTCGTGTCATATGCAGGAGATGCTGTTGTAGACGTAGAGATGGAATGTCGGACTATATGGGGGAGTTCTACTGATCATAGAGGTATAAATGGGGTTAACTGTTATGTCTGTTCGTTATGGATCATGATTCGAGCCTTGTCATTTACAGCCCGTATTCATAGCCCGTATTCTGAAGCGTCACGGTTGCCAAGGCCTGGTCTTGGCACTCGTGGTGAGACTTTGAGATAACACCACTTGGCTGCGGCGTGCGGCGCCATCATCTTCTAGACTTTTGTTGCGTTTGCGTTTGCGTTTCGGCCTTGGTCGGGGCGTGGCGGTACCGGGGAATTCTTGTATGTGGCTGTACCGTTTGCAGCCGGGATCAATCTTTGTATTGTATAATTCACTTGTGTGGTTTCTGTTCTGTTTCCTTCTCTGTAATTCGCTCTTGGTACCTTGGCTGCTTGACTGGTCCACTGATCGGTCCACTGATCGGTCCACTGATCGGTCCACTGATCGGTCCACTGATCGGTCCACTGACCACTGATCTGCTGGCCGCATACAAGCATATCATCCCCAATTCCTATAAAACCCCAGATCTGACCCGATCATTTCTCTGACCAGATCATTTCTCTGACTCAACATGATCTGTAAATTCCCCAGAAAGAAGGTTCCATTGTTTAGTGACGGTAAAATCCAAATTGATAACAGTGGTGTGGTAATTGACTACAATTCAGAAAGAGTTAAATATGTCGGTGATGATATTTGGAGATACCATTATACTACGTTTGCAGCTTTTATGAATTGGCATAAAAGTCATCACCATCCGTTGGATGGATCTATTTGTTTACATTTCAAATCATCTTCGCTTTTGATTCAATTCTATCAAGCTTTCCCCGAATTGATTCCTTTCTATTCCATCAGTTTGAAAACCGATGCACATTGTCCGTGTTTTCATCAAGCTATCAGTAGACAGATCAAAGAAATCTATTTTGGTAACAATTTAGAAGACCTTGAGATGGAACAATTGTTGAATGATTCCACCTGTACCGTTTTCGACTTAAGGACTAGTGGAATTTATGATAAGAAAAAACTTGAATTGATGACTCAAGAAGAAATTAATTCCACGTTAATTGATTTGAAACCGTTAGAGTTGGGAGACGAAAAACTTCCAGAACATTTCCAAGGTAATAATAATATGAAACCCATGGAACTACCAACAGCCAGTGAAGTTTGTAATGAACTAATGCTATATAGGAATTTATCGTCTTTGGAAAATTTGAAGAAAATGGTAATTGAATTTCCAAATGCCCCCCAATTCTTGGATTTACAACAATTGAATATCTCAAGTCTTGAATTAAGAGGATGTTTCCATAATCTGCACAGAATTATGAAATTCCCTAAGCATTTATCATCTTACACCCTATATGCTAACCCAAAACTGACTTATTTGCCAATCCAGACAAAGGGATTACAAGAGTTGAATGTTTACGGTAAATACGTGCCTCCGAAGTTGTTCCCTATTGGTATAAGGACTTTGAATATACCAAACAATTTCCTGCAAAATATCACTTTTCAATATTCCAATCGATCAGCAAAGAAAATCAAAAAGAGTCTACCATATCGACAAGAAAAGGCTAGAAGCTGGGAGGGTTATCATTATAGAGTTGGGGATTTTGAGATGAATTTGCCAAATCTTGAATCATTGACCATCGACACCAATTGGTCCCAACCTTCAAAGAAATTTCCTGTTTCTTTGAAGGAATTGTGGATAAGAGGATTTTTCGAAGGGGACTTCGATATATCATATCTTACAAACCTAAAGAAAGTTAAAATTATTAATCAGAAATACTTCAAGATAAATAATTTGATATTACCTGAAAACTGTCAAGAATTAGACTTCAATGGTATTGTACTTACAATAACTGGAGGAGAGAACTTAAAGTCTTTAAGACTTAATTTGAGCTATTCCCATGTCTATACCGTCAATATTAATGAACTATTATCAAGAACAAAGACATTGGTCCAATTGGTAATTCTGCTACCATGTTTTGAAGATGATTTCTTCAGAGATCTTGTTAAAATTCCCGAAACCGTTCGGTTTTTTGAATTTTCAGGGTTCAAATTAAGAGTGTATAACCTTGAGTATCTTACCCTGAAACTACCTAAACAAATAATAAGTGTCGACTTTGGTAAAATATCAATGGTGGGCTATTGTATGGATTTATCCTCTTTCCCAAACTTGAAATCCGTGAAAGCTTGTAGTCGTGACGTTGTCAGAATTAGATTACCCACATTTGCAGATGTCTTGCTTAAAGATTCTATGGCAATCGAAGTAAGTGATTATAAAACACCAGTTGACGCAACATTATGATAGTATAATTTTTGATTAAGATCTGTTATATATATTCATTATATGTCCAAAGCTAATTAATGTATACAGTCTAAACATAATAGCATATTGCCCAAGTAAATTTGCAGCCATTCATGCATAACTTCCCCATACCCAATTGATTACCACTTTCTATCAGCCAGTTAATTTTGGATGCTAGAAAGCTGTGGCCACCAGCCATCGATTCCGTATCAACCAGCCATGAACAATAAGACCCTAAACCCTAAACCCTGAACAATAGTATTTCCCATGAAAAGTCACGTGCCGCATACCAGCATTCTCAGTCTACTGGGACACGTCCAGCCAGCCACGACCGTTAGTAATGGGCATTGTCCGACTTGTCTGGCTGTCGGCCATTCGCGTCGGCAGTAACTGAAACGACTAAGCCCTGCATACAAACATTCCACAGACGAATTGCTGCAAAGGAGACCGTCAAACCTATGACACGGCGATATCATGTCATCGAACAACTACCCCACACCCACAACATACACCCATCCCACCCACACATGATGCCCAAATAAACTCCTCCCCTCCCCCATCTCTCCACCCTTCCAAGCTTCCCGACAATACCCAAAACCACCCCATCTGACCATCTCCATCCTCCATCCCCATCGCCCTGCATATAGCCATACCCGAAATTTCACCAGCAATTTATCAAATAGTAAGACAGCAAAATAAGCAAGATAAATATCCCACGAATATACTTTCCATTTCAATATGTCGAAATTATTTGAACCGTTACCAATCGACGAGTTACGGGCTTTGAACGAGTCAAAAGCCAAAGATGTTCCTGAACAATGTCCTCAAGACTCACCCACCGACTTGAATATCAAGTGTGGGCCAATTTTAAAGCTTTTCAACTGTAATGAAAAGGGGTCAAAGAGATACTTGGCTAGTATATTGCTTATATTGGAAGATTACCAAGAGTTACCGGAAATCACTTACGAATTGGGGGATTTATCCACCCAAAGAATCGTTGAATCGGGCCATTTCCAAGGCAAGTTATTCCATGAACAAGATAATTGTCAATTTTTCCGGTTCTATATCGATTTACCATTATTAGACCATCAATCAGTTTGTCATTATTCGGTTAATAAGCAAACTATGGGAACCTGGAAATTCTTCTTACCGGCTGCAACTCAGGCCATGAATTCAATTAGTTTCAGTTGTAATGGTTTCTCTTTGGGGTGTGATGCCGATGAGTATCCTTCCAGTTTGTGGTACGATGTGTTGAACAGACATACCAAATTACCGTACCATGTTATGTTGGGAGGTGGGGACCAGATTTACTGTGATTCTGTCAAGGTCATGAGTGAAAAAATGAAACAATGGACTGAATTGGATAGTTATCACAAGAAAAAAACCATAAAAGTCGACAATGAGTTTATCCAAGATTTGGAAAACTATTATTTGAACCATTATTTTGCTTGGTTTGGTAGAGGGTTTTGGGTAGGGTCTCTGTCTCGGTATCTTGATCCTTTATTTCCTGCTTCCATGGCAACTATTCCTTCAGTTAATATCTATGATGATCACGATATTATCGATGGGTATGGTTCTTATCCCGATGAAACCATGGGATCTCCCGTATTTAAGACTCTTGGAACAATTGCTTTCAAGCATTATATGATTTTCCAACATCATCAGCTTCCGGAAGAGGTTTTGAATGATAAATTCGATGAACCTTGGATCAATGGGCCAAATAACAACAACTTTATCGATGCTAACAGTAGGTCTGTCTTCACCAAATTAGGTAATGAGATTGGATTGGTTGGATTTGATTGTAGAACTGAAAGATCATTGGGTAAAATCATAAAAGATGAATCTTACCGAAATGTCTTTAATCGATTAGATTCAGAAATCAAAGCTAATCCCGATATCAAACATTTGTTTGTCATGTTGGGGGTTCCAATTTTGTACCCAAGACTTGTTTGGTTAGAGATGGTGTTGACTTCACCATTATTGAAACCTTTGAAAAAGCTTGCTCAACATGGGTTTATCAATAAAGGTTTGGTCAATGAATTCGATGGATCTGTAGAAGTGTTAGATGATTTGAATGATCATTGGTGTTCGAAAAACCATAAGCAAGAAAGAAATAAACTTGTGAAAGATCTTATGAGTTTTGGTGCTAGAAATTCTGTTAGAGTAACCATTTTGAGTGGTGATGTTCATTTATGTATGATTGGTAGATTAAAATCGAGAGTTCGTCATCATCCAACTTTCCATCCAATCCATAAAGAACAATTCAAACAAACCAATCAAAATACCTTGGAAGCCCCAGAATATGATCCAAGATTGATATTCAATGTTACTTCTTCGGCCATTGTCAATGCCCCACCTCCAGATGCCATGGCCAATTTATTGAACAAAAGATCCAAAATCCATCATTTTAGTAAGAACTGTGATGAAGATGTGGTTCCTCTTTTCAACGTATCTCCCAACAGTCAAAGTAGAAGTAACTTACAATTTTTGAATAAGAGAAACTGGTGTGATTTAATCCTTGCTAAAAACAGTCAGTACCAAGATCAAATCACCCAGGACGTTAAGAAGAAAATGCCAGGATCGGTTAAAAACGAGAACAAGATCACTGCTAATGAAAAACATATTGCTTATCCTCTTTTACCTGATAGTTTAGTCACCACTTTACATGTGGAAAATGATCCAAAGGATTTCAGTTGTGATACTATGGGATACGAATTGTTGATTCCTCCTTTGATTGGGAAGTATAAGCTTGACGATGTGGTCATCAAACATGTTAATGATACCGAAAGTTCCAAGGCCGAGACCAAAGATAGTTAGTATTTATTGTATTATATGTGAATTACTTACCTCTACACTATAGCCCCTCTACACTAACCCCTCTACGCTATAGCCGTTTATTCGTATTTACCTAGACGTTGGTTTTGCGGTTAGGTCCCCTGTCCCCTTATCTATCTCCAATCGCAGCGAACAATAAAAATCTTTATCTCCCAAACTCCCACAATCCACACAGAATGCCCCCCAAAAGAAGCGCCGATTTGGTGCCAGACCTGGAAGAGTCCAAAAAGTCAAAGCTAGCTTCTTCGGTAATTGGAATCTCCCGGTCAATTTCCGCCTGTCAAAGATGTAGAAGCAAAAAAATCAAATGCGACCAAAACTTTCCCAAATGCTCCAAATGTTTGAAGGCTAATGTAGATTGTGTGGGTTTAGATCCTGCTACCGGTAGAGAAGTTCCTCGACTGTATATAATACATCTAGAAGAACGTATTGCCGCTTTGGAATCCGCCTTAAAAGATAAGGGTATAGATCCCACTGGTTTAACTGGTGAAACATCTAATCCCATTGGTGAAGAAGTGACAAACGAGGTTGATGAAAACCTTAAACAAGAAGAGAGCGAACAAGGAATGGCGTTGAATCAAGTCAAGTTTCAAACCATCAACAACAATGGGAATCGACTGGAAGCAACATCTCATTCGATATCTTTTGCTAAATTGATGTCTACGGCAGTTAAATTCAAGGCTAGAAGGACCAATACTTCGAATACTCCCGAGGTTGAAATCGATCCCACCACTCTGCATAGTAATACAAAGGACGAGGTTAGGCCGGCTTTGTTGCCACCAAAAAGAACGGCCCAGGAATTCATAAAAGTGTTCTTCGCCCAGTCAAACTCTCAACTTCCTATTGTTCATCGGGAAGAGTTTTTGAAAAACTATTTCTTTCCTATATATGGGAAACTTGATGATGAGATATCGTTGGCTTCGAATTATACTGCCATCAATTTCACTTTGTTTGAAAATGATCCGTACTATAATGATGATTCTCTTACTTGGTTGACTCAATACAAACTTGAATTTAATGAAAAATTGAAAGCATGCAAATCCAATAATATAGCGGTAGATCCTTATAAAATATCATGGGAAATCACTCCTCCCGATAAATTTTTGAAACCGCTATTTTTCTTGAATATTGTATTTGCTATAGCCTCCTCGACCCATCATTTACAATATCCATTGAATATTTCCGATTCTTTGAAATTGGCATCTCTAAGATACTTGGATAATGTCTATAAATCAAATGATCAATTGGAATCATTACAAGGATTATTATTAATGTCCCTATATTCAATCATGAGACCCACTGTTCCTGGTTGCTGGTATTTAGCAGGTTCAGCTCTTAGGCTATGTATAGATTTAGGATTACATTCTGAATCTATCAATCAAAATTTGAAACTTGATTCTTTCACATTGGATAAAAGAAGACGTTTATTTTGGTGTACCTACTCTTTGGACAGACAAATTAGTTTTTATCTCAGTCGACCCACTGGTATTCCTGATGAATATGTTTCCACGATATTCCCCAGTGACATGGATGATGCTCATATAATTCCGAACGATGCCAATATTTCAGATTATTCAAAGGAAACTAATAGTAGCCCAAGCTATAAGACTATCTCCATATCTATGTTCAAAATCCGGAAAATTCAAAGTGAGGTACAAAGTGTATTATTTGGTAATGCTGAATTACCCAGACAATTTGCTAATTTGCTGGAATGGAAAAATCATATAACAAAACTGTTGAAGTCTTGGAAAAATTACTGCCCAAAGACGAAAAGGAAAATGAACTCTGATTTCAACATCGACTTTTTTGGATTAAATTATAATCATACCCTACTTATACTACATGGATTGACTCCAAGAAACTTTAAATTAAGCAAGAATGACGTTTTTAAAGTGAGTGAAAGTTCAAAAGAACTTATTAATATTTATACTCAATTACTTTCAAACAAATGTATCAATTATACATGGGCCGCTGTGCTAAACTTGTTTATGGCTGGTACTTCTTATCTATATACTATTTATAATTCTGAAAGTGTAAGATCCCAAAATAGTTTATATGAAGTTAAAAAGATCACCCAAGAATGTATAACAGTATTGAACCTGTTAATTGATAGATGTGATGCAGCTATAACTTGTAAAAATACCTTTGAAATGCTTGCTGCAGCAATCGTTAAAATCAAATACAATGAGACAGTTCATGGGAGTTTCAAGTTTAATTTACCATCGAAATTTAGTGTTTCGGGAGCTTATTCAAACAGTAGTCTTAATAATCTTGTTGAAACATTAAAGGTTCAAGAAGAAGAAACCACCAAAGAAGAGCAATGGCAACAACAACAACAGCAAGAACAGGAACAACAACAACAGTTAGAAAATGAATACGAAAGACAACAATACGGACAAGTTCAGCAGCAATATCAAGACGCTTACAATGCCCCCAATTCACAATTCAATTCCAATCAACTTCAACCATCCCAATCTCCATACATAAAATTGGAACATGAAATGAACCCATTTCAATATCCCCCCTCAGATGGAACATCTCCCGCTTTATCAGGAGAAGACATATCAATTCCACAACCTTTGGAAAGATCGTTATTCACCGATACAAGGCAGCCGGAATCGGCGTATAATCAAACGCCGTCAACGTTCGAATGGACAAGTTCTAATGCCGTTTATGGTGACGACTTAACTAACTTCTTTGACGAGCTCGGAAAATCGCCCATTTCAACTACTTCGAGAAGGGATAGTTTTGGGGAAAGTGATATCAACAATACATTACCTCAAGTAGTAAATGGGAATAATGGCAGAAATGGTTTATCTAACAATACACCTTTTTCGTATGAGTCCAACAACTCCAACACCCCCTCCCCAGTTGTTCTTAATAACAATGCTGAGCCCACAAGTCAACCGTTAGAGCCAAGTGTATCAGTTCCCGATAATAAATTTCCTTCTAGAGATGGAAGGAAAGTATATGAGATGATTCATCAAGTACCTATTGATCCAATTTGGGACCAATTTTTCACCAACAATGCAAATGCATTTTCAACTCTCAACTTCGATGGGAGTCTACAATGATCCCAAATCATCTCATGTGTATTTCTAGACTATGTAATTATATACTTTCTTTCGTTAGCTGGACTCTAAATTACTCATAGATGCAAGAATATCAAGTGCCAGTTCTGTCAATTCATGTCCATTCAATACCCGGATTTCAAGAGCATGAACATTTTCCCCATCATAAGTCCCCAAAATATCAACTGCATTACCTCGAACTGTAACTCTGTTGTTGACCATACCTAATGAATCAAGCAGTACTAGGCCCTTGTTTTTAACCCTTACACCAGTACTGCGAATTGGTTTAATAGTTAAGCCATTACTACTCTTATCGTATTCAACCGTTTGAGCTATAAGTCTTACAGTCACAGGATATACATTGCTAGCGTCCGGTAGTTTCCGCTGTAAATCATCAGGATCCAAAACTAATACCGTCATATCATATTCACAACCTTGCGATTGAAAAATAAAAATAATTTTCACATTAAATATTTTTTTACACAGAACAATTTTTCAGTTGAGAAGACATGAAGGTGTTGGTGGAAAGAGATAAATTTTTATCAGATTATGAAGTCCTTGAACATTTGAAATCCTCCCAAACCCCACAGGCCCAAAAGAAAAACAGACACGGTGGTGCTGAATTAGAAGTTATCACTAGAGATGTTATAAAATACTTGTCTGACAGACCCAGTGGTCTGCAAACCACTGAAACTTTTACTCAATTACTTCAATATTTGAACCAATATGATCTCGTGAAAGTTGAAAAGTTACAAATCATGAACTCCTTACCTAGATCCATGGTGCATCTTTATGCGTTAGTTGAAGAAGCAGATCAACGATTCTCAGAAGATGTGTGTACTGGGATGATTGAAAAGATCAATGAGCTTTTCCCATTACCTGAAGAAGAAGGAGAAGAAGAAGCAGAAGAACAATAACTGTACAATAATGCTGTAAATTAGGATATAAATAGACGTATAATAAATAGACATAATATCTAAATTATGTGAACTAGATGAAATCTCCCATTACTTGATGTTTGATATTTATATCCTTTTCATAATTGTCATTAACTCGTTCGGTAACCTTTACATCTTCTTGCACCGCAAGTTTTTTATTCTGATTTCTAAACCACTGATCTCTCAAGTTACCGACAATTTCGCTTACATCACCGATCAATCCAGCAGGTCCAACAGAAAAGAATGAATCAGCATCTTTAGTGTTGATCCATCTATGACTATCATCTATACCGTTAATCTCAATGTCCTGATTTTCCTTTTTGATGACATCCCTTGATAAAATATCGGCAAGTTCTATATCATCGGAGGTCTTATCAGCCAACCCAACTCCATTCAATTGCCAATGTTTTAAAATGACTTTTTGATCTTCATCTATATCAACTTTGAAATGATTTTCAATAATATGATCAATTACTGGCCATCCATAAGCATTGGCAAATCTTCTCCGAACTATGATATTATTATGGGCATCTGAATCAAGTCTAACGAGTACTTTTCTCCAACTCATACCTTGATGATATTCTCTTGCTATTTCTTCTTCAATTCTTTCGAATTCTTGGGAATCAAAACTACTCATAATCCGTTTTTTAAAATTAGCTACTTGCGAATCATTGATTTTAATTTCATTAGTTGAAGTAATAGAATTGATATTATCAATCTTGGGTGCTTTACTGACTTCTCCTACATCAGCAGTCGATGTTGCAGGTGTTGGTGTAGATTCTTCGGCTGTTTCTTCGATATTATTCACAGAGAGGTCAATGTCGGTTCTTGTAGGTAAATCCTTTTCATGATATATTTTATCATATATTATAGCATCTTTCCTATCATCAGGATTAACAATAAAACTCATAGAAGGTAAAGGAGGTAAAATCAACGATTGTGCCGTTTCATAAATTGATGAATTATGTAACCCTTCGATTCTTTGAAGCATGTTTTTGGCCTTACGAGATTTAGCCCCTTCTTCTTCAACTTCACCATCACCTCCTTGATTTTTGGGAGGGTCATCTCTCGGTTTCAGTTGTTTTTGTGGCATGAATTTAGCCAACATCATTTGTAGAGGTTGTGGTAGATATGATTGATTCTGTTCATCGACACAATCGTCATCGGGGATTTTACCGACGTTCGAATTGGTCATATGAGACGACATAGCATCTTTATTTAACACTTTCCCTAACCCCTCGTGATCTAAAAAAAGTAATGCTGAAGTTCTCAAAGGTACAACTCCATCGTTAGTTATATTAGAATAAACCGTACGTCTTACAAACCGCTTGAGTATCGTATGAGTTGGACCTGAAGCAAGTAGTAATAAAAGAGGTTTAGAAGCATCTTCAGTGAATCTTAAGCTTAAATCTTGGCCAGTTTTTCCGACAATGCCTGCCAGTAACGCCAAATTTACATAGATTGGATTTTCATTACTTGCCCCAAGCATTGGGGAAGCAATTGTGACGAAATTGACGGGTTTGATTTTAGTGAAAAACCACGGAAAATTCACTTGCAAATAGGCTATAGCAAAAGTTTGAACCAATCCACCTAATGAATGGCCTATAAACGAAATTTTAGTTACTTTCCCATTATTATATAAATCATTATTCTGCACCAAGTCCACCACATACTCGGCCACTCGACTTCCCAAATACTTAATACCTCTTTCAGTTTTACATATATTCCCAAAGTATCCTTTTACAATGACATTTTCTGGGGATGTAGCATCATTTGATGCAGCATCGATTTGTTCCTTCAAATAGAACATATCAGCACTCACATTCGAATGCAATCCATGAGTTAAAATCACTAAATGAATAGGCTTGTTAGGGTTTGGGAGAGGCAAATTCCATAAATCATAAGTATCTAGATTATTGATTTTCAATAAACTGGTGAAAGTGCCTAATTTATCAGAATCAACGGAAGAATCTTGATAATTGGCATCCTGTAAAACCTGTTTCGAAGTGCCAATCATGATTTCAAAGTTGATGGCAATATTACTGTTGAAAAGCATTTGAGATATCACATCAACCGTCCAGGTATACTTGTCTTTTATGGTATGACAAGACAATTCACAATAAAAGGATTTCCCGGGTTGTAATTGAGACTCAAACCCCGGTTGTTCAGCGGTGACGAAGCATTTTTTCGACCCGTCAAAATCACTTCCACGACAGTCAACATAAAGCATATAAGGACCCGCAAGGAAGGCGGCTCTCATGGGAAGTGGTTCTATGTTTTTCACTTTTAACCACAAACTAGAAGTCATCAGAAGCACGGGAGATGACGGGGTATAATCGATGTTAAACCGTTCAACTTGGCCAGCTTTCACCGATTTGATGTCACGGAAGAGAATCTGGTCTTCGACTGACATAATGTTGGATTTGGCTTGGTAGAATGGAATTTGGGATTTAGATTTTAGATTTTGGTTTGATTATAGATGTTTGCGGTATATCATGACATGCAGGACTGAGACATGACAGGTGAAAGAGGTCGTATGTGGAGAATATGGCTGAGGGTAGCAGGATATAGCAGAGTGTAGCAGGATATAGCAGAGTGCAGCAAGGGGTAGAATATAGTATATAGTGAATAGATGAGTATAATAAACATATTTCCAGTATAATGGACATATTTCCGGTGTAATGCATAGGTATATAGAGATGGTGTATTTGTAACAACAGAAGCTCCACCAGATTTTCCATGTTCGTGAAAATGGCATTCTGAGACATCCAACGCACCTTCCCATTTATTATGACTAACGAATCAGATGATTTACATCCGGTGGAAATAATAGCCCATTCGGTTCTTAGTGGTTCTCTTGATAACCTAAATGAAAATTTCGATCTGCTACATAAATCACAGGTCATTTTACTCACCAGACTCAAACTTATGCAAGAAAGACTCAAATCGTATCAAGATTCCAGTGCCAAAATTGGCGAAAGAGACATATCTGATGCTATCAACAGATTAAAGAATATCCGCAAACGACTTGAAGTAATGGATCAAAAGCTCGATATCATCGACCGTAGAGTATGACAATATGATGGTTGAGACTTTGCATCAATTTGCATCAATTTGCGGCATTTGCTATGTTATATGTTTCCAAATTATAAAGAACAAAGAAACCATAAAACTATACATGTCAGATCAACCCATTGACTATCCCGTCAGAAGCGATTCTTACACAATGGGTTTTCACGAATTTTCAGATGATGAAGACTTTGATGATTTTGAAATACAAAAAGCTCTCCAGCTACTGATGCAGGCTTTGGATCCTCTAAGTAGAAATCTGAGCAGGACAAGGGAGCGTATCGAAATTTGTGATATATGTTTTGACCAAATTGACGATACTACACCTATAGGCTCGACTTCTGTATGTAGTCATTATTTCCATGCGTCTTGCTTTTATTATTGGGCGAAATTGAATAGTATTTGTCCCTCTTGTAGACTGTTCTTTGGGGAAATATTGGTTTACAAAGGGGGAGAGTTTGTCAGACGAATATCCATATTACCAGAGCCACCAGTAGGTGAAGATTTGTATAGATAAATTTATAAAATAGTCTGTAAATATACTCTACTCAACTAAAGAATTTAAGAAGTTTGTAAGGATATCCAGGACTCTTAACACCAAAAAATGATAACAATACACTGAAACCAACATAGACAAACAACGATACTGCAGTCGTGGCTATGAATTGGACTTTTGGATGCTGGATTTCTGGGACCTTTCTAATCAATGCCAAAAACAAAAGACTTAAAATACCATATACAAAAGAAACCAATTGAGTTTCGATCCCCAATTGAACTTGAGGACCTGGTAAATAATATTCGACTTTTCCATCGGGATGTTCCTTGACGTAAGGTGCTTGACGGATTTGCGTGAACATATAACCTGAAGTGAACAATAACACTGAGATAACAGAAACACCAATCCATAATACTTTCGAGACAAACATGGCTTTGACTTGTTTGAAAAAAATCTTGATCAAAAGACAAATCGAAAATGTAATGAAAGCATTTAACAAAATCCGGTTGTAATTGACCGGAACGTATAAATTGAATTTATGGCTAGTTAAATCACTTAACCAAGTAGATATCAACTGGGAATGAACACCCTGGAAAAATTGGTATTCTTGAAACTCAGTCATCCAAGCGTCTTGGGTAGAAACTGTCGATGGTTTGAGATAATAAAGTTTTGGAATACTAGTCATTTTCATCTTTTGAAATAACAGCTTAACATTCATAAATTCCCCATATATAAAGTAAACATCTTTGCCATCTTCTTTATCACTTATCCCGTTTGGATGGTCTTGGTTCCAGGAATTTGCCACCATATCATATTCTGGTTTGAATTCAATACAAAGAGGACAATTGAATTGTGGCGAGGTGGATGACAATAACATAATTAAATGGTAGTCTCTGGGTCCATTGAGGAATTTTTCGAAATTGGTTTCTTTCATAGATAAAACCTTGGTTTTCCCGGCATTTTGAACCATCCGTTTCATTTCGTCATTGGTATATGCACAGGTGATACCTGTTATGTATACAAGAAGGAGGGTCAACAATTGATTGATTCTCATGTGTAGAATTTTTCAACCTCAAACGTAGAAATGTCTACGTGGAGACGGGAGCGAGGGAGAGACGTGAGGCAGACTGAGAGTAGTGAGAATATGGGGGACTGTATATTGTAACGGAATGGCTGCAAATCCTGGCTATTGGCTGTGCTGTAAAAGGCTACGTCTAGTATGGTACTGTTGCTGGTCGGATTTGTTACCTGATTCGAAACTGCTTATTACTCCCCACATCTATACTCAATGTCCCATCTCCCGGCTCCATTCTCTCTACAAGTAATATGTAATTCCCCATATTCTCTATCATGCAATCCACAAAGATGCCATATAAATTATTATCCCAACTCTCATTGAGACATACCGGCTTCTGGGTATCTGAATTGAAAATCGAACCTCTTAACTGTGGCCTATAATGTGAGAACACTGTGGGACTTGTGAACCCGTTATTCGAATGTTGGAGGTGGAATGTGAATTGGGTGTGGTGTTGCAAAGTTGAAAACTTCATTTTGTATCTATTTGTTCCGTTCCAGTTATATAGATCATTATCCATGAAAAGACCTAGAGGGGTCACCACTCTGGTCACATTCACCGAGTCTTGACTATTAGAGTGGATTTGGAGCTTGAATTTACTCCGTATTTGGCTTTGTCCGGAGCATATTAATCTATAGTATCCCGGTTCAATACTCATTGTACTGAAATTGGCACTACTCGAATATTCTTCCGGCACCAATACTCTAGCATTTTCTAGATCCCTCACTGGTTTATTTAACTTATAATCATCAGAGTACATCAACTGGCATGCTACGAGATTTTCAGGCTTATATGAAATCAATGCCACTAGAATGTCAGTTTTTTGTTTGACTATAACATCATATTGTGGGTTCGTTATATATGTTGAAAGGGAACTGTTACCTCCATTACTTGTGAGATCCCATTCATCTGATATTTCTGTAATGTCTGAGTATTTCAGTCTAGCTTTCGTCAGAGAGAAATCAGATGATATATTATTATACGTCAGAATCAGCATCGAACATTTCATAGAAGAATGTATTACGATAGTATAGCTCTGTGAAGGTTCCATTTGTAATCTGATAAGACACGTCCTTGAGTTGGTAGGATCTATGTTCTCCTTTGTAGGATACTGACTATTGTGAATGACACGATCACCATTTGTGGAGTATATTGTAGCGGCAAAGACCCCCGAGTTATGCTCCTCTTTTGTAACAAATCTTTCAATTAAAAACCAAACTTCTTGTTCTATTTTCGTTTCGTTAGATAAACTGAATTGTGGTCTAGATGATAACACTGCCACATTACTACTGGTATCAGTATATAGAAACTTCGAACTGGAGCAATATTTGAATTTACTTGAAACATCCCAGTTCAAATAATAGAAGTTGAATTGGAATAGATCATGAAGTTGGAACTTGAGTATCCGGTTCTTTTCGTTATCTTCGAGCCATGGATTCTTCAAAGTGATTTGATCTTCGGCTACATCTAAATCAAGTACTGTATAGTCATGATAGGAAATGAGCCCTATTTGGTCAGATAATGATTTACTTATTTTTCCTGTTCCTAGACCCATACTAACATTCTTAATACTACCCAATTTCTTGACAATATTAGGTAATCTACCATTAGAAATTGGCAATATCTCTGGTATCCACCCAGTCAACATATAAGTATCAAAAGCCATATTTGATCCGTCGCTGGCATAGCCTTTCCCCATGACTTTGAGATATGCTTTTTCTATCAACGCCGGCCATAATAGATCTAGATTATTACTAGACCTAATAGTCAAATATCTAGTATTATCATTGACTATGGGCAACTGGTTATCAATGGTAATGGTCCGAGTACATCCGTGAAATATTAGTTTTACCGTATAATGACTACTGGCTTTTTGTGGAGAAATTAACAGTAGTAGCTGGTGAGACATGCTAGGATCAGAGTGGATTAACGATAAAAAGGAGGATACAAATGAACAGTTTGATAGCAAATCTTGATGCAAATTGAACATATCATCTTCATCAACCCCCCAATTAACAATTCGTGTTTCCTGATATGTAGCGTCAACATCGACGGGAAGATTAAGTAACGGCTGTGGTTCTGTATTAACAAATATTTCATGAGCAGTGGTCAACAACGGTATTCCAAAGCAAATTTCGGGATAAAAGAAGGATTTAGCATCAGAGCTGGACTTAGAGTGTAGCCAGAGAATCTTAGCTTCTATGGGCATTGGAGATTTCAAATTTTCATAGAATTCTAGGGTATATCGAGATAACTGAGCGAGAATTTGGGGAGTCAAATCCAGAATCGAGGAGTTTGAACCGGAAGTTTGGGATTTGGAAATCTGATTAAGTAGCTTGATTGCCTCAATGCACACGTCTTTGGAAGAGGCACCTGTGGCTCTTAGAACATGGCATTTTTCAATCAATTGTCTGTACTGTTGCATCTCCATTTTACACCTTTTCTGAAATCTGGGGAAGGACGCGTGAAAAATTTCAGACATTATAGCTAGTATGGGAGATGGCCAGATCAACAGTATAATATGTATAACATGTATCGTACTTTGTATACGACTTGTAAATGCATTCTCTATACTAACGTTTTTCCAACCCGATGAATTTTATCAAGGGCTAGAACCGGCACATCACCTTGTATATGGATATGGCTATATAACGTGGGAGTGGGCTCAAGGACTAAGATCTTCGTTACATCCTTTGCTATATGCTATGGCCTATAAACTAATTCCATTCCCCTCAATTGCTCCAAAAATTATGGGGGCCTTGGTGGCTACGGCGGGGGAGGTCCATTTATACATCTTTGTTAAAAGGTATTCGAATTCCCGGAATCTTGCAATCATTTGTCTTGTGTTATCAGTATTAAATCCGTTCAATTGGTACGTGATAACCAGATCTTTTTCAAATAGCTTGGAAATGACATTGACCACAATGGCTTTAGCTTACTGGCCCTGGAGATCTAAGAGACTTGGGTCAATTTTCTGGAGTTGTGGATTTGCGTTCATAGCTTGTATAATCAGACCAACTAATGCTATCATTTGGCTAACTTTGGGATTATACTTTATGGTTATACTTGATCATATGACGATGAAGAATTTGGTGTTAGGCTTAATCTTGGAGTTGGCAGTTATTTTGGTGATCTCTACCGGTTTAGATTATTGGTTTTACGGAAGTTGGACCTTCCCCTTGTATAATTTCGTTGAGTTTAATGTGGTTAAAAACCTATCTGTTTTCTATGGGTCTTCACCTTGGCATTTTCATGTTTTCCAATCTTTACCGCTCTTGCTTATGACATATTTACCGTTCTTCCTTCATGCGGTAGTCAAATTCAAGATCTACTGGAATATACTCGGAGTTGTATGTATTACAACACTAGGCATGTTCTCATTTATAAACCATAAAGAATTCCGCTTCATCTATCCCCTTATGCCAATTCTATTATTATTCACTGGTTACTCAGTTAGGCTACTTTATTTGAAATCTAAATATTTCAAGCACATCGCTTCTGTGGTGATAATAGTCAATATCACTATTGGATATTTCTTCACACGGGTCAATGAAAGAGGAGAAATAGATATAATTAACTATTTACGTCAACAACCCGGGGATTTTGGACTTTTGACTCCGTGTCATTCAACTCCATGGCAAAGTCATCTACATGACGCAAGGTTTGAAACTTCTTGGTCTATCACTTGTGAACCACCATTACAGGGCCAAGATTTATCCACCTATAGAGATGAGACCGACAAGATGTTTGATGATCCCGAGACGTTTATCAAGACAAATTTCCCACCAATTGACATTGACCACGAAACCTCGGAAGAATACAACTATCACTGGCCAGATAAACTAGTAATCTACGAAGCTTTTGGGCCTATGCAACAGATTCTTGAAAACATGGGATATACCGAAGAAAAGCGGTTTTTCAACAGTTATTTCCACTGGGATGATCGTAGATCGGGGGATTTAATAGTTTACAATAAATATTAATATACACTAGAATCTGAACGATCTCTATCTCCAGACGTAGCTTCATTTGCAAGGTTGAGATTGTCAGCATCATTCCTCACCTTCTCCATCCATCTCTTGACCAACGACTCATTTTCACTGGTCAATTCCTCAACCCTGGATCCCAATACATTCATCTGGATATTACAAGATAACAATTCATCATTGATTGTTTCAATAGCCTTATCTTTTTGGTGGATTCCCAACTTCAAATGGTGGATTTTTTCATGCAATTGCTTGTTCTCTTTCTCAAGTTGTTTGTTGTGTTTCCCGATCTTTGCTGCTTTCGCTTCAAGCTTTTCAGTCTCTATTTGAAGGGTGTTGATTTTATCTATTAACCCCAGTTTTTCCATTTCTGACGCCGTTTCTGAAGTGGTTTCTGGACCGATTTCTCCCAGAGAAAACTGTTTTCTGGCTGCCATCTGTTGAAATGCATTGAAATACACATTATCCTTCTTCTCCACCAAATCTCGGATCTGTAATTTTTCAAGTACTTGACCGGTCCAGTCCTCTGCCATCTCTTATCGATTATCTCGCACGAAAATTAGTTATCATATCAACTGTGAATCTGTGGTTAATTCGTCGAAATATTCATGTTTGGGTTTAAACCGGCCAACAAAGAGGTTCGTAGTACAAATGATAACGAGGATTCCAATGGTGCTACTTATGGGTCAAAAGATGACACCAATCTAGAGATAAGTCGTAGCGATGAACAAGACACTTCTGCAACTCACCTGAGCCAAATCGCAACTTCAGTAAGTCAGACAGATTCACCAGCAACCATAGCTTTAAACGGGCAAAATGAACCGCTTGACACACTGCTGTCGATTGGACGAACACAAAACTGGTGGTTTTGGAATAACATATCTGGATTCTCCAAAGATCCCGGTGAAAATCTGGCAATTACAGGGTCCTCTGCACCGTCTGATTCTACCTCTGTACCAACAGAACAACCAGCTTCCACCCCCGAAATAAGACACATAACATCGGCAGTAGATCACGATAATATCCCGGCTCCTGAAACCACCACATGGGGAGGAATGTTTCTGTCTTATGGGAATAATGTCATGGGATATATGTACTATAATTCAGACCAGAACCCCAATGAAGCGGTGCCTCTTCTACAGTCTCAAGCTTCCCAAGCAGATGCTACAGCTCCACCGGGGAAAGGCTGGTTTCTGTGGCTCTGGTCTGATGCTTTACCGGAGGAAGATAGTTATGAAAATTATACGAATGATGTCGAATTATACAAGGCGGCTAAACTTTCTATAGAACAATCAGTCGACCAGAGCTCGTATGCATATAAAGGAGCTTTAGGTAGCCAATTTTTTGCAAGTGACTATGAATTGGCGGTTTATGGGACCTCGTCTGAGAATCAGCCGGTTAGATATAATCTGAAGAAGACACCGGTATCACCGGCAGAAGTTCAGGAAAACACCTTGCAAATAATAATTGCCAGTCCCAATGCAACAACACCCACTGCCGTAAGATCTCTGGATGTTTCAGTGACTTCTCAACACTCTGGAGGAGAAGAAATACCGCATAAACAAGAACTCCCCAAATTCAAAGTTATCCCTGGTTTTGAAAAAAATTTTAGAACTATAACTTGGATAACAATCCTTAGACTTTACGGGGAAAAACTCTTATTCCAGCATAACTCTTCGGAAAACCACTTGTATAAATTATCCGATTCACAAATAAAATCACGCAAAATGCATAAGATCAAAAAGGTGGTGGTAATTGGAGTACATAGTTTTCTCCCCACCAAATTCGTGAAGCAAATGATTGGTCAAACTACTGGTAGTTCGATTAAATTAGTTGAACAAACGACTAAGGCAATTGAAGGTTGGTTAGCTAACAATACAGACCACGGGTATGAAAATATGTATAATATCGAAACTATAGGACTCGAGGGACAAGGAACTATCAATGATCGTGTCGGCAAATCATTAGAATTACTCCAAAATTGGGTCGAAACGATCAATGATTGTGATTGTCTCTTCATGGTGGGACATTCTCATGGAGCTATTATAGCCATTGAATTAATGGCTAAATTGTTTACAGATAATAGGTTCAAACTAGGCCACAAAAAAGTAGGATTGCTTAGTATGGCAGGGCCAATCAATGGTCCACTTAAAAGTATAGGTTCAAAAATTGTCATAAGAGCATATACTCCTAAAGAAAATGAGGTGTTACAAGAATTGATTCAATTACTGGATTTCCGATCCCCAGTGTCCGAGAAACTAATCGAAGCCTTGAATTTCATTTTGACGAAAAACGTCAAAGTGACCCTTTCAGGATCAATGCAAGACCAATTCATCCCATTAGACTCGGCTGTTTCTAATACCATGTATCATCCTAACATTTTCAGATGTTTCTATGTCGATAAATATTGTCGCTTACCTCCTTTTATAATAAGCCTTTGGAAATTAATTGCATTAGCGAGAAATATAGGACATCTCGAACATGGCATAACGCAAGATCTTTCTGAAAAATGTATCGGAAAGATTAATGAAGGAACCCATAATAAGATCATTATGGCACCAAATGTTTACGAAACGGCAATCAAGTTCTGTTTAGAGACCACCAATATCAAATTACAGCGGGACATGAGTTGCCTTGAATCGCCTTATGATAACACCACCCCCCAATCTCCGTACAAATTTCCCTGGTCTGTTAGAGAGTTGATACATGACATACTACAAACCAAACATATCACAAGTTATGAGTTGGTCCAAGAATTCATAAGAGATTTCAGACAATGGGATGGCATGAATGATAAGGTTTGGAGAGATGTTTATAGTAGCCTTGAAGCTATCAATGAAACTGATTATGATGATATCATCATATAGTCATTTATGGAGAGTGCAGATATATTTATTGTACATAGAATGCATATTTATTAAATAGTTTTCCTGGCTTCAGAACTTCAAAACTTGAAAATCTCATGATACACCACTAACTTGAAATCAATATTACATGCAGGCTTGCTGATGATGATTCCCGTGCGGCTTCTTAACTGGAGGCTCTCCATTTTGCAGCCATTCGTAAAACTTGGCGATAATAGAATAAAGTGAGCACATGAAACACCTGTATCTACAAAAAACCAAAAAAGGTCCATGAAAATTCTTAGGAGAGTTGTCCTGATGTCACATTACCTGAAACTCCATCATATTCTACTTCGCAGTACCTTTCTTGTACAAGGTCATATTCCCAAGTTGTGAAATTTACAGGATGAAAGTAAATGAGTATGTTTAAGCCACCAAAAGGTCAATTGTCATTATCCATGGTCTCTTATCGTCTTACCCCAAATAGAACAGGTGAGGATTTGAAAGGAGAAAATTGTAAACTCTGAATATAAGGGTAAAATCAAGAGAAGTAGTGCATTGTAAAAATATAATCTATAGATACCGTGTGAAGTGAAGTTTAGCATAACCGGCCCGCCTGTTATATGCAGGGCTTTACATATAGTTATCCAGTTTAAGCCTTCGATATAGTAGAAGAGCCAAACTTGCTAATATATAATGTGTTCTATATATACAAGCAGGGAAACTCCAACCAACAACAATTGAAACTGGCGTAAACGGATGTGAAACGGCAAGTGCATACGGTGCATAAATACGAGGCCTGAAAAGGGAAGTTAGACTTTGCACCTTACACTACAAAGGTACCAAAAGACTAGGCCTACATTCTCTACAACCTATATTAGAAACCATATCCTGCAGATTAACAGTACAATCCATATAATATATAAACCTGTCGTTAACCACCGGCTCTACTCTATCCCAAGCGATTATGGCTATTACCAGAATTTATCCGTCGCTTCGCTCCGATTCCTGTCGCTATAGAATGCCTCGCAGTCTGTGCCTCATGCTACCGGTACGTGCTACTGCGTGGGATAATCGTGCCCCGCGCAACAAATTTTGCTTGACTCAACTCTTCCTGGATCTGCTATCGACAGAATTTTGGGAAACCAACTGTCAAATCCTGCCTGTCTCAATTGTAAATTCATCGTATAGTCATCGACGTCCTCCAACCCTCATGTCCGACGATCAACCTGGAAAACGAACGAGAGCTACCGGAGAAGTCCTCAATTACCTTCTTCGAGAGTTTGAACAGAACCACAATCCATCTCCAGACCAACGGAAAGAAATCAGTGAACGAACCAATATGAGTGAGAAGGCCGTTAGAATTTGGTTCCAGAACAGGAGAGCCAAATTACGGAAATCTGAAAGAAAGGGCCGGTCTACAACAAGTATTCATTCCAGTAGAAGTAATAGTATTGGTGCAACCCTAGATAGAAGCCAGTACTCCACTTTTAGTGTTAATGAAAAGTATTGTTTCATTGACTGTTCATCGCTTTCTGTTGGATCTTGGCAAAGAGTGAGACTGGGTGATTTGAATGACCAGATTCTCCGAGATGAATTGGTCAATCTATCGCCGTTCACATTGAATAAGGTCATGGAAGATTTTGATTTATTGGTTATAGTGTCAAAGAAGAATTTGGAAATTAATTATTTCTTTAGTGCCATGTCTGATACTTCCAAAATATCATTTAGAATTTTTTACCCAATTGCTAACATATTAAGTTGTTCGTTGCTAGATAATAATATCGATAAAGTTGGAAGTCATGAACTACGAGTAACGTTATCTCACCAACCTAAGTTCTCGGTGAATTTTTATAATGGTGCCAATTCTAGTAGTAATCAATGGTCAATCTGTGAAGATTTTAGCGAAGGCCAACAAGTCAGTTCTGCTCATAGAGAAGGTGGTTCATATATACCTCATGTATTAGTTGGATCCAAGGATTCGATTTGTTTCTTGAATGACTTCATCGTAGAGAAAAATCAACAGAATCAAGCTAATTATATGCTCAATGACGTGCCGCATGATCTACCGTATGACCAACAAGCTGCTAATATGGATTACAAACTGGTAAATGTTGATGTAAATGTAGATGTTGATACAGATATGCAAGATTTTAGTGATGATTTCCAATTTACAAGCTCTCATATGGGACCTGTTTGGAATGAAAGTAACGAATTAAAAGCCAATGGACTTTCTCCTTTAGGACAATTTGATTCACAAAGAAGTCCTGATAGAAGGACAGAGATCCAAACCAACTTCCATCATAATGAAGTCTTTTCTGTTAATACACCTGATTTTGTAACTGCTTCACAAACTCCAATCATCCAAAACATCTCAGGAACTACACCTAATGAAAACCATGATATGGATCAAGGATCTCAATCAAATTCTGCATCGATAATAAGTCATACACATCCAAAACTTGATGATATAGAAGATACACGACTACAATCATCCCAATTCATTGATGAAGATAATTTTGAACCAATTCAAACTGATGAAACTTTTGATTTCCCCGTGGTTAATGAATATTCTGGTCTGGACCATTCGAATATAAACTCTCCCGAGAACATTGAACGATTCATCGATTACAATTATAATTAGCATATATCAATATATAGTGTATATATAATAGACGCCTTTTGCGGTATTCCCCGGCCCTAGCCCACAGTAGATACTGTTATGTGGTCATGTTCTATTTCTGTCTCTTTACTTTCATCTCATCCTCTCACTGGCATACCTCAGTCTGCCTCTGGCCGCATCTCAGTCTCATCGTCCCACCACCACCTCCACGATGAACAGGCATTTTCTTCGATATGCAAGTACAGTCAGACCAAGTCTTAAAGAAATAATCCCCACCAAAAAAGTCTTCAACAGAATATTGTTCGACCAAGATAGTAGACTTGCCTACAAAAAAGCCATGAAAATCTATGAATCGGTATATGAGCATCTTGATAATCCATCGGAGATACGACTTCCAAATTTCACTAGAAGCTCCGATTTAATCACTTTAAAAGATGTATTGGCAGTTATAAGGAAGACCACAAATACCATAAATCGTAATCTCGTTGCATTAGAAAATGAACTTGTTGAGCAAGCTGGAGAATTAGGTAATAACGATGCTATTTCGATTCTAGCATTTCAAACGATCCAAGATTCAAATACTACCAAAGAAGATTACAAGTATGCCAATGAGTTGATAGAAAAATTATCAGATATAAAACATCCTTTGACGTTCAAACTAGCTGGAGATTTAGCATATAAGACTAAAGCATTTCAACAAGCTGAATCCTATTGGTTACAGTTTCTTGAACTCGAATCTAATACCATCAATGCCAGTCATGTTTATGCTAATTTAGGTCTTTATTATTATACATTATATCCAAGGCCGAATTTGATCAAGGCAAGAGAATATTTAGAGAAAAGTATTATTTATGGACAACTTGATCTGACTATATTAAGGTCTCATTATTATTATAGTCAATTATTCACGGTAACTAATCCGAAAATATCGAAATACCATTTGGAAATTTGTGCATCAAAAGGATTGAAGGAAAGTTTTGCATCTCTAGGATTTATGGAAATGAATGTTTTTGGGAATTATGACAAAAGTCTAGAATGGTTTAAACTAGGACACGAGGCCGATGGTGATTTATCTTGTTTAATTGGGACATTTGATTGTTTGATGATCTTGAAACAAAACAAAGAGGCGTTGAAAGTATTACTGCAATTGAAATCAACACAAGGAAAATTGAACCAGAAACTGAAAGTCCCCGAAAATATTAGACAGACTATCGAAAGTAATAATCAACTCTTAAAAATGTTCTTCGATACAAGAAAGTCACAAATCCAATCATTATCTACATCTTTTTGAACTGCTTGTAAATAGTTAATTATTCAAAATTTATAGAATTCAATTCAGATGCAAATTTATCTCGAAGTTGTAGTGGTTGACTTGAGGATCTTACCGGAGTCCGGAGAATCTTATCTCCCGACGAATCAAGAGCTGAACTGCTTCTATGCACCACTGATCCTTTGAAAGAATTAAATGCTTCCATGTTGACATCTTCCATATTGTTATCTTCTAAAGTATCTTCTTGTAACCATGGATGATTTATGGTCTGATCTATATTGAATCTATCATCCGGATTGAGTACGAGCAAGGAACTTATCAAATCAAGAACAGGATCTGTTATATCATCCCAATAAGGTGAATAAAATGCATATCTTGCGGTTAAAATTTGTTCTCTCATGTTTGGAGGACCTAATTCATCACTGAAGGGTGGAAATCCACAAAGACAAACATATAAAAGAACTCCAGCGGACCATACATCAGCTTTGGTGGAGTAATTCCGTTGATCACTTAATATTTCAGGAGCGACGTAAGCCGGTGTTCCACATAAAGTATTCGTAAATTTTAATTCTCCGATAAATTTGGCTAATCCAAAATCGGCAATTTTAACTTTGATATCATATTCGTTATCATCCCAAGGTCCTGTTTGCTCTTGGGTTGGTGATATACGAGGAGATATGTCTAGTAAAACATTCTCGGGTTTAATATCTCTATGAATAATATTTCTATCATGAAGATACAGTAATCCCGATAATAATTGTTTGAATAAACCTCTCGTCTCATCTTCTCGAAGTTTCAGCTTGTTCACAATTCTTTGAAAGAGTTCCCCGCTATTAACTTTTTCAAGTACCAAAAAAGTCGACATTGAATGTTGACTCACTGGCTCGACGTATCTCGATATAAATTTAACGATATTTGGATGATCAAAAGAAAGTAATAAATCGGTCTCCTGTTTTAATTTAGCTTCTTCTTCTTGAGAATTCTTCGATGTTTTATTTGGATGAAAGATTTTGACGGCCACGATATCCCCAGTTAGTCTATTACGAGCCTCTTTCACGACTGCATAGTGACCAGCTCCAAGTTGTTTCCCAAGAACATAATCATCGTACAAAGATCTTGGTTTATTGTTCATTTTTTTAACGTCTTTTTCGTCGGTAAGATACCTAAATATGAACAGGCCACCAGTTTTGGCAAACGCAATATGATCTCCACTTTTTAATAACACACTGGTTCCTCTTCCTAACTTATCACCATTAACATACGTCCCGTTACTGCTCAAATCCGTGATGAAAAAATAGTCTTTGATATCATTGGTTGCTAAGGATAACTTCGTATGTTTGGAAGATACATCTACTCCCGTTATCTTAATGTCACATTGGCTGCTTCTACCGATCAAAAGTCCACTGGGTTTTTTGGAGAGAGAAATATGCTGTTGTTCTTGGTCGGTGTTATATAAATGAGCGATTGTTTCATATCGAAGTTCCTGTCTTTTGGAAGTTTCTTGGTCCGTTATATCATCACCAAATATCTAGTTGTTAGTAAAAGAATTGAAAGATGGATCTATACTACTTACTCTCTTTCTATTTAGTGACATAGTACTAGTAGTAGATAACGCGTCGCGTCGCGATGAGATCAAGGAAATTCGTTTATTAGTGATTATATTACTTCTGTGTTCATTACAAGATTCTGTACAAGATGTCAATTATTTCGTCTTCTTGTAAATTACCAAGGTTGTCGTTGAATTCTTCTCTTACTCGGTTCAATTTATCTGACTTAATTATAACTCTAGCTAATTTGGAATCGTATTTTTGTAAAAGTCTTGTAGCTTGTTGAACTTTAACGTAATCGTAATTATGTTCAGTAGAATATTTACTATTGTTTATGAAAAGCTCTTTCGAAAGGTTATCGATAATAAGCTCGAAATCTTTTTCAAGTTGTTTAGCACCTATGTGGGAAAATCTATTATTGGTAATGATATATTCATACCATAATTGACAAATTGAAGATAAAATACTATTGACAATGATGAAATACTCACTGGTATTTATAATCCGTTGTAAATACGAAAGATACGCTGGAAGATTGGTGATTAATGAGGAAAAATGACCAGTATTATTTTTGATTTCCAGGATTTCCCATTGACTGGTATTAATATATTCCTTCAAATAACTTTTGATACCTTTGTAGAAGAAGATTCTATACTTCTCGTGGAGACCTTTGACCAATGTAAAATATTGGTTGATTGAAGGTTCAAAAATGTTAGCATTATGATCATATTGTTTATTGGCCACTGTCTTATAGGCATTCCAGAGTTGGATGAAGATTAAATCTTCACTCCACTCTTCTAGATTCCTGAGTATGAACTGAGCAGAACAGAAGATTTCACTAAGCATCTCTAGCCCTTTCAATCCTTCAGATAACTGAGATGGATCTATGGTAGTTTTAGAAGTTTCCATAGCACCGGGAATTAAATTGAGAGCATTCAGCAGATTATATGTGTCATCGAACCTTTTAAGTCTTTGGCATAAATAATCGTGATAATTATCGATCAATTTGAGTTGAATAGTTGAAAGATATTTCAATTGGAATTTAACCATTCTCATCGATCTATAGTGACTAGTAAGATTATTGAAGAGTTTGACTAAGTTCAACGATGAATAAGTTGGTTTAATATCGCTTATTATACCATTAGTTGACTCCAGATCTTCGTCTTCATTCATATGATATCTATAATCGATATCGATGGTTAAACTATTTGGATCTTCAATGATCTCACTAGTGAACCTATTATTAGCTAAGATGCTTTCAAATTTTAACCAATTTGAAGTTCCTAATCGTTCCTTGTCACCTTGTAAAAGTATATCAGCAGTTAATCCCATCCATCTTTTTACAGGAACATCATCGATCAGGGTCACAAAAGGATTGTATTGATATTCATTTCGTATTCTTTGATCAAACGATGTTAATTCAAACACTAAATGACTTAATAATCTACCACTCTTATCATAATTGCTATGATCATTATTGTTCCTAAAGTCGTCAATCTTCTCATTTAGAATAGTGAGAGAGTTCATGATCTTTTCTCTGATTGGTACTAATGTTGAAGTAATTAACTGATGTATCATGATAACTTTTATGGTTGTAAATGCTTGATTCACTACAATTTCAAATAATTTAATGTTTTCAGAAATGAACTTTTCAACAAAATTAAATGCCCATTCGGGCTTCAGTAATTTGTTAGTCTCTTTGTTGGTATTAAAATGGAAATTGAATCTGGTTATGAATGGTTCCAGTAATATATCCATAACCCACCAAGTATCGGGGTAAATTGGGCGATGGTTTATACTTTGTAAAGACGCCAATGATGATATAAAACTGTTAAGTTGCAGCAATTTGTCGTCCAGAAATGAGTCTGTACTAAAGTTACTGCCCAACCAATTGATTTGCTTTAATAAATCAGATAATTGTTTTGATAACCTTGACTTCAAATCCATAACTTGGTTATCATAACTCTTGTATAGCTCATCTTTAACCTCGTCGAACAACTTAGGCGATACTCCAGTCCCATCTGTAGCTTCTATCCGATCGAAAACATCTTGAAAATCGGCGATTTCACTATTTTTCAATTGTTCAATATCATTACTTAACATATCAGCATCCAGTAAGAACCGTTGGTCGGCTATAATCTGGGACTTTTCAACAAACAATCGTTCAAAGTCTTCCACCACCTTGATTCCATGGGACTCTGATATTTTTTTCAATGCTTGTATCGAAATTTCGGGGTCGGAGATTGAGATATTGGATATGTCTTCAAGTATACTAGCAATCACAGTACTGGTATGATCACTTATCGTATTTTCCCCCAGATGACTATTCAATTTATTTTGTACTTGTTCATTTAATTCATCGATTGCTTTTTGAGTCTCCAAGATCTTCGTATCTACCGAATCCAAATCTTCAAGAGTGACAATATTTCGATTCACCAAATCCATTGCACTAAAAAGCTTACGCGAAGGAAGGATTTTGGGGAACTATTTTGGAGGATTTGCGAGTGAAAAAAAAACTGAAAATTCGATTGAAAATTCAACATGCAAGCACCAGTTGTATATATGAATGCTGCCACCGAAAGGCAAACCGGACGTCAGGCCCAAGTGTCTAATATCACTGCAGCTAAGGCCGTGGCTGATATTATTAGAACTTGTCTTGGACCAAAAGCTATGTTAAAAATGTTACTTGATCCAATGGGGGGAATCGTCTTGACTAATGATGGACATGCTATATTAAGGGAAATCGATGTATCGCATCCTGCTGCTAAATCAATGATTGAATTGAGTAGAACTCAAGATGAGGAAGTCGGTGATGGTACCACCACTGTCATTATTCTTGCCGGAGAAATTTTAGCCCAGACCTTCCCATATATTGAAAAAAACATTCATCCAGTGGTAATTATTCAAGCCTTAAAACAAGCTTTGACTGATGCTTTAGAAATCATTCATCAAGTTTCTGTACCAGTCGATATCAATAATGACGAAGCAATGATCAAATTAATTAAGGCATCTATCGGTACTAAATATATCAATCAATGGTCTCAAAAAATGTGTGAATTATCCTTAAAAGCTGTTAAAACGGTCTACATTGAGAGAGGCGATTACAAAGAAATTGATACTAAAAGGTATGTTAGAATTGAAAAGATTCCTGGTGGAGAAGTTGAAAATTCAACAGTCTTGGATGGTATATTATTAAATAAAGATGTTACTCATCCTAAAATGAAGAGGTTTATTGAAAATCCGAGAATTATATTATTGGATTGTCCTTTGGAATATAAAAAAGGAGAATCCCAAACTAATATCGAGATTACTAAAGAAGAAGAATGGAATAGAATTTTACAGATTGAAGAAGAACAAATTAAAGTCATCTGTGATCAATTATTAGAGTTTAAACCTGATTTGGTTATAACTGAAAAGGGTGTAAGTGATTTAGCCCAACATTACTTATTAAAGGGTGGAGTTACTGCCTTAAGAAGAGTTAGAAAATCAGATAATAATAGAATCGCCAGAGCTACAGGAGCAACTATTGTTAATAGAATTGAAGATTTGAAAGAATCAGATATAGGTACTAGATGTGGAGAATTCAAAGTGGAATTAATCGGTGATGAATACTTCACTTTCATTACCAAATGTGAAAACCCTCAAGCTTGTACTATTATGTTAAGAGGTGCTTCAAAAGATATTTTAAACGAAATCGAAAGAAACTTACATGATGCTATGGCTGTCACAAGAAACGTTATGTTTGAGCCCTCGTTATCACCAGGTGGTGGAGCAACTGAAATGGCTGTTTCGGTCAAATTATCTGAAAAAGCCAAATCAATTGAAGGAGTTGCCCAATGGCCTTATCAAGCAGTTGCTGATGCTTTTGAAGTAATTCCAAGAACTTTAATTCAAAATTGTGGTGGTCATCCAATAAGGATATTATCCCAATTAAGAGCTAAACATGCTAATGGCCAACATACTTTCGGTATTGACGGTGATCTTGGTAAAGTTGTTGATATGCACTCCTATGGTATTTGGGAACCTGAAGTAATCAAACAACAATCAATTAAAACTGGTATTGAAAGTGCTTGTCTTTTGTTAAGAGTTGATGATATTGTCAGTGGTGTTCGTCAACAGGAGTAATGTAAATAGTAGTACATATATATTACCCTTTGATTTATATTCTTGCCCTTCTAGTTATAACACTATTTGAAGTTTCACCTTCTGTGAAATCTGCGATTTTCAAACTAAGATATGTTTGAATTAAAATGAATATCAAATTTTTCAAATCCCATATAACCCTATACATTGTGTTACATAGTACATGCTCGTCTTTACACCCAACTATCTCATAACCATGCCAGAGAACACCTAAACCTGCCATAGAATATATTGTATTATCTATACACGACCGTTTAATAGAAATATTTTTCAGATCAAATGGACTGGGACTACTGTGCAGTACCGACAATAGGATAAAGAAATTCAGTATAAATCAGATATATCGATGATTGGACCCTATCAAGCCAAAAAAAAAAAGCTGTTATCAATAAGAAGGACAATATTAATCATATGTAAAGAAGCTCTCTCCACACATTCTTCTCTGATACTTTGGTAGCTTGCTCTTGGTAAATTATTCTTGCTAGTTACATCATTTGCGACATATTTCCGCTTATCAAAGATCTCTCCATTAAAATGGTAGCACCTAAAACTAGCGGCTGGAGCTTCGCGGTATTTATATTTTCGTTTTTCACTAATCGAGTAAAAATGGTTGCAAATGAAATTCTTCTCCTGACTTACACACAGTATGTTGACAAAAAAATTCTACAATTGGTAGCTGAAAACAAAGGTTACTTGGAAACTACTGTTAATTTTATTTCGGGTGTGTATGTATCGAAACTGTTAATGCATCAGTCAAAAAATCAAAGATTCCAAACCTTTTCACACACTTTTCCATTTAAAACTACCTTTATTACTTTTACTTCTACTTATTTTTAAGAAATTGAAGATCAGTATTAAATCCCGTTCAATTTTCACATTCCTTTGTAATTTGTTTGTTTGTTCTGATTTTATTTTTTTTTGCTTTTTTAGTTGTTCTTTGGTTGAATTCAATATTGCATTGCATCTTTTAATACATGTCAACTCCTCCACTACCGTTTAGAGTTAAGGCGAAAGTTTCTTGGGCAGGAGAACAAGATGGTGATTTGGGATTCTTAGAAAATGAAGTAATTGACGTTTTCGCTATTGTTGATGAAAGTTGGTGGAATGGAAAACTTCGTAGAAATAATTCTGAAGGTATTTTCCCAAAAGATTACGTTAAAATACTTGCTGATCCATCTTCATCTCATGGAAATTCTCAATCGAATACTCCAAGTAAGCCTAATACTCCAGTTGCCAATAACCGGAAAAAGACCCCTCTGCCAAAGAAACTGCAGCCACAATATAATCCTAATGATAGCTATAATGATTTTAGTTTTGATAATAGTTACGAGAACTTAAACATGTCAAGTCTGAAACATCAGCAACATAAAAAGAGACTGTCGAAACAATCTACTCATAGAGACTCCGGTATTAGGATTTCGCCTCTGAAAGAAGAAATGGTGATGGCAAGACAACAAGAAATTGACCGGTTCAAAGCTTTACAACAGCAACATGATTATCATATCAAAAAGTCCCCTGACATGAAACAAAACAGATATCTGCAACAGGATTTCAATAGATATTCAGTCGGAGGTTATAGCAATAATCCTAATCAGTATATTCCAGACTCACCAACTTATAAAACCAAACAGAGCGGTTCTAAGTTTAGACCTCATTCTGCTCATTTGGATCTTGAATATTCTAGACAAACTTCAACCCCAAATTTTAGAGCCCTTAATCAACAGCATTATGAATTTCAAAATCAAACAGTGGAAAGTTTTAGTCCGGAAGCTTCACCAAAACAGGGGAAATCAAGGCATCCCTATTATAATTTGGGCGATGTTACTTCTCAAGACGATGATCTTGAAGAAATTGCTTTGAAGAAAAAACAACTCGAAATGGAATTACGCCAATTGGAAGAATTACAAAGATCAAGTATTCAAATGAGAAATTCAGGAATCAATATGAATGTCCATAAATCCTCTCCTTCAAGTCCTAATCGTTTTAAGGCATACGAAAATTCAAATGATTCGTACATCAGTGAAGATTTGTCATCTTCTAAGAAACATTATCAATCCAAAGAAGACTTGAGTAAAAAGTTATCCCGTTATGCTACAGATGAAGAAATCAATGTTTATGATTACGAACAAAACAACTCTTCACCACCACCTCCTCCTCCTCCAAAGCATAATTGGGATGGAGAAGAGAATGTTGAAACTCTTGGTAAGCTGACAAAAATTCCTTATGATGCTGACGATTTTAGATTCTCTGGTACCAATGGAGGTGGCCAAATCATAATGACAGAGGAAGAATTCTTGGGTTTATCGCAACTTCAACAACAAGAATTGAAGAATTCAATCAAATCTTTACAAAGTGATGTTTTGAATTTATCTGAATTGAGTGCAACATCGGCAGGCTCTTTTCTTAGACATAAGTATGAAAGAGAGTACCAAACAGAACAAGAGATGAGAATGAAAAATCTTAGTTTGAAGGATGAATTGATGACTTCTGAAATGAACGGTGCCCAAAGAGATGGTGATAATAAAAACTTAATGGATACCATTTTCCAAGATAAGAAATCTAAACATCCTAACATTTTCAAGAAACTTTTGAAAAAGAAAGACGAAACGACTAATCCTTTAGAACAAAGAATGCAACAGGAAGAGGGCGATAGAGAAATCGATTGGACCACATTCAAACTGGAGTTAAATAGAATGAATACTTTAACCAGTGAAGATAAACAATTGAGGAACAAACGAGTCCTTAGAGAAGAACCAAGCATTGTCGTCAAGCCGTTGGATTATATTTCTGACATCAACACCAATGAAAATATTGACGATAATGCTCCAACCTTGAACTTTCCACCTAATTATTTTGATAAAGTCGATACTTTTGCATCACGTTACGAACTTGCTTATGATTTAAATGATTTAATTAGTGACATAGGAATCAAGTTCAGCGCTAGCAAACTTTTCCAGCTTAGAGCTGTTTTAATTCATTTTATCAAATTTAGCATTATTGAAGAAACCGGCAAAATTCAACAGTTGAAACCAAAGCTCAATGATGTATTACATAAGGGAGAAGCGTCGATTTATCAATTGAATTATTTAATAAAGAAAGTTCTCGATGCTTTAAGAATTCCCAGTGAAACTATATTGGGATTCTGGAAAAAACCCAATGAATTCTATCATGATGAACAGTACATTATAAACCATTGTTGGTTATCAGTTTTAATTGAAAATCAATTTTTAATAATTGATTTGTTGAATTTCAAGGATACTAATATTTGTAATATTAGACAAGATGATTTTAATGAATTTTATTTTTTAAGTAAACCCTTAAATTTAGTGTCGACCCATATTCCTTCAGTGATTGATTTACAACATGTCACTCCACCAATTGACCAAAATATCGCCTTTTATTTGCCAAGATTATATTCAGGATATTATAAAAACCGTTTAAGACTTTCGACATTCAATAATGCATTAACTCGATTGAATAATTTAGAAATCTTTGAAATGGATCTTGAAGTTCCTATCGATGTCGAATTGTTTACTCTAGTTAAAACTAGTGTGGTGACTTCAAATGAGTACAGTTTATGTCAAATTCATTGGAAGGGCAATAAAAGATACGCTAAAATTAAAGCTATATTACCAGAGGATCAAAATATTGGAGTTCTTCAAGTTTTTGCTGGTGAAAAGGGAGTTCAAAAACACTTTAATAACATTCATGAACTCTCAATGGTTATACCTATTCACCACGAAGGGGAATCTAAGCCAATTAAATTTGTTCCAAGATATCCTACAGTTCAAAGTCAAAATAATGATTTATATGTTAAATCGCCTCAAACGAATAAAATCATTGTTAAAAATTCTTACAATTTCGAAATTTTACAACACCCATCCACTGGTATCACGAATAGCTCAATGATCTTAAATCAGGATTTTAAAATAGTTATTGAATCGCCCAGTGGAAAATATTTCAAGCTTGGAAAATCTGAACCTCACAAACCTTACGGGTCTTTTGAAAGTATGATTAAGTGTCAGGAATTGGGACTCTATAGAGGTTTGGTGATTGGTGATAGTGGTAACAGTTGGTACGTTTTCGCCCAATGGGAATGCATACCAGGGACTGTGAATTAATATAATCCCCCAAAAAAATATTTCATTGCATAAGCATAGAGTGTACATCTTAATATAATATAATACAATATAATATAATATATAATTAGACTATCTCAATATCCAATAACAGCACCAATACTCACTTTTTTTGCACCCAATTGATGAGAAAAAAATTGCGATAACAATATTCATGTCAGTAAGTGAACTCCAATATTCTAAAGAGAAAAAAGTCGGAGAGGGGACTTACGCCGTAGTATATCTTGGTAGGCAAGTCAAAAGGAACCGGAAAATTGCCATTAAAGAAATCAAAATGGGATTATTCAAAGATGGTCTAGACATGTCTGCTATAAGAGAAGTGAAATATCTTCAAGAACTAAAACATATTAACGTCATTGAGCTCATAGACGTTTTTTCCTCGTCAAATAATTTGAATCTAGTACTTGAGTTTTTGCCTTGCGATTTGGAAGTATTGATCAAGGATCAAAGCATTGTATTCAAACCATCAGATATCAAATCCTGGTTACTTATGACTTTAAGAGGTATTCATCATTGTCACCGGAATTTCATTTTACATCGAGACTTGAAGCCAAATAATTTGTTGATCGCTCCCAATGGTCAGTTAAAAATTGCTGATTTTGGTTTAGCTAGGTCGCTAGGTAATGCCAATGAAGATTTATCATCAAATGTGGTCACCCGATGGTATAGAGCACCCGAGTTATTGTTTGGGGCTAAGCATTATACATACGCCGTCGACATTTGGTCCGTTGGGATTATTTTTGCCGAATTAATGTTAAGAATTCCATATTTGCCCGGAAAAGATGATGTCGATCAATTAGATGTGACTTTTAGGGCATTGGGAACACCAACTGAACAAATATGGCCAAATGTAACTTCTTTACCATTATATAACGCATTGAAGGTGTATCCACCTCCATCCCGGCAAGAACTTCGAAATCGGTTCATAGCTGCTACTGAGAAGGCATTAGATCTATTGATGGCCATGACAGTAATGGATCCAAGTAAAAGAATTGATCTGGTGCATGCTTTATTGCACGATTATTTTGTAGAATCTCCAAGCCCTACCGAACCTCTGAAACTACCTAATAAAGGAGGTATTCCAGAGGAACCCAACAAGAGAATGAAAGTGTAGTGGAATTGATAATGTATATTAGAGTAACAGTTTAACGTATTTAGCTATTGACCAACAGGAGGTGACACCGGGGCTTTCAATGCCCACCAAATTGATAAACCCCGGGAACCCCTCCTCCTTCTTGATTATGAAATCAGCAAACCTCTTTTTGCTCTCTGCAGCAGAAAATATCTTAGCCCTGACCCCGGAATAGGATGGATGTAGTTCATGTAATTGAATAGACGGAAAATACCGCTTGACTGCCTCATATGCCGCTTGCAAGTTATTGGCACTTGGGGTATAGTCAATCAAAGAGGCGTCATTCACATCTAACCATTCCAAATCCGGGCCAAACTTGATCTGACCTCCTACGTCCAAAGTTAAATGGGTCCCCAAAGATGAAGCGTTAGGATTAGGACACGGATAAACTAGCGTATCAATGAAGTTCCCCTTTGGTTTATCAGGTGCATACGAGAAGTAAGTTCCCTTGGCAAAATACGAGCCATAATGCCTTTCGGAAGGAAGTACCATATTAGCAACCTTTTGAGCATGTAAACCAGCAGAATTGATAATAATATCAGCTGTAAATTCAAACGGGGTTCCTTCATCGGTTTTACAAACAATGGTATAATTATCGTAGCCCTTATTATAATCAATATCCACAACTTGGGTATTACAAGCGATGGTTCCTTCGTTGTTTTCGAATTGAGTTTGGTGATAAGTTAGGAATTCATGGGCTGATATGATCCCGGTCGTAGGACTACTAAGGGCCATTGATCCATTCAAAAGAGGATATTTCTTTTGAAGTTCGCTAGCTGTCACGAACTCAGTCTTGACTCCCAACTCATAATTTGTAGTATGGTACAATTTTTCAAGGTACGTCAGTTCAGTGTCGTCCTGAGCTATGATCAATTTCCCACATTTCTTGACCAGGACAACTTCCTTGAAAAGCCTAGATTTCAAAGCCTCGTATATCATACTTTTCCCTTCAATGCATAACTTAGATTTCAAGGAATCCTTGGGGTAATAAAGACCCGCGTGTATAACTTCTGAATTCCTTGACGTTGATTCGGTGCCCAAATGTGAGTGTTGTTCAAGTAAAAGAACATTCTGGTGGTCCTTTTGAATTTCGGAAGCAATTGCCGTACCAACGATTCCTCCACCAATCACAGCATGGGAAAAATCCGATTGAGTTTTCACAGAACTATGGAAAGATCTAATTAGTGATAGAGCTCTGGTTCGTATCATTGTCGAGCAAGATGGCTGCAAGTGAGATGGCTGCAAGTGGATTTGTGGTGTAATGGATATATACAGGATTGAGAGATAAACATTGAAAAAGGCATACAAGGTACAAACTCCATACACGGTACAGATCATAAACAGGTGCCAATAGGAAAAGCTTCCCATCACATTCAGTTCAGTATATACAGACTTACCACCCCCACACCATCCACAGATACACGAACAGCAGCACGACATATTTGGCCCAAGTATTGATACTCAATCCCATCTCATAAATGGAACGAATTGAAAAATTGAAACAAGCCAGAGCAGCAGCCACCAGCGATAACTTGAAAGAAGTCAGTTTGGAAAAAAGGTTGAGTCGGCTAGCAGAAGTCAAGTCTCGAAATGACCAGGTGATAAAAGTTGATGAACCGAAGACGGATAGTGTCCTGGATAAATCAAAGATTTTGAACTATACGATTGATGAAACGAACAGATGGAATGACAGGAAAAAGAAACAAGGTAAAGGATTTGAAAATCTAAGTCAAGTGGCGGCAACCACCTATAACAAGGAGATTTCGGAACTACCAGTTGATAAAGAGAAATATAAGTTAGAGAAATCAAGGAATGGAGATTCGTTAGGATTAGACCATAGACCAGATATCGAAACGAGGAAAAGAGTAGTTGAATCACTCAAAGTGAACGATCAGCGGAAGAGAAAGAAAAAGAGAAGTGTGGATTCCGATGGGTCATATGTCAATCAGAAAAACAAAGATTTTAATAGGAAACTTGAACGACAATATGGGAACAGGGAAGAGAGGTAGGAGATGGGGAGATGGGGAGGTGGTGAGACACGGCGATAACCAGAGTCTATATCAAGCATACGTCCATATATATACACACGTAAAATTATACTATATGAATGTGTATATACATATATATACATATATATATACATATAAACGTCTCCATACTATACAACATCACGACGCTGTCTAGTCTTCAAAGCTTCATACCTAACTCACCACTATCTCTATCTTGTATTACCCGGACTTTGTCGCAGAAAAAGTGAAAAATTACATACAATCATTCAACGTATCGTAACTTCTAACTATATAGTTTCTTAACTAATTGAAACTTTATAGTCATCTGTAAATCTCATAGAATGTCATTGGAACAAGAAGAGCAACAGATTAGAGATCATGAATCCGAACCTCATTCTTCAGAAGAAGAAGGTGAAGATGTTATGAATGATTCTTCTGAAGAAGATGATGAAGACGATGATGAAGAAGCGATTAAAAAAGTCCGGGAAGGTTTCATCGTTGATGAAGATGAAGATGACGAAATAGATACTAAGCGGAAAAAGAGAAAACATAAAAGAAAGTCTAGAGCAACCGAAGATGATGCATTAGACGAAGATGATTTAGAATTATTAATGGAAAATTCTGGTCAACCATCAAAATCCAATGATAATCAATTCAAACGGTTGAAAAGAGCACAATCCGAAAATGCCGAAGAAGCTCCTGAACCTCAAAATAACCGTTTAAATGACTTTTTCTCTGACGATAATGAATCTGGAAATGAGGCCAGTGAAGTCGATGATAATCGATTACCTGACGAAAGAAATGTTTTGAATGAATTTGAAGATTTCATCGAAGAAGAAGATTTCAGTGACGATGATGATGAAGCAAGAGAAAGAGCTAAAAGACAACGGGAGAAAAGTAGAAAGGGTCCAAGATTGGATACTTCCAAATTATCAGAAGTTGACAGAGAAAGTTTACAACAATTATATGAAGTTTTCGGTAGTGGTAACGAATATGATTGGGCTTTAGAGGCTCAAGAAATTGAAGATGACGGAAATGCCGAAACTCTTGAACCAACCACTTTGGATGAAGTCTTCGAACATGCTGAATTGAAGGAAAGAATGTTAACTGAAGAGGATAATTTAATCAGAATTATTGATATTCCTGAAAGATATCAGAAGTATAGAACTAACTTGAACTATGTTGAATTCAATGGTGATGAATTAGAAAGAGAAAAGTCATGGATTGGTAATATCTTGTTTTTGGAAAGAAAGAGTCAAATAAATCCAAATCTTGAAGTCCCTTTCAAACTTGCCGTGGGAAAAGTAATTGAATTCATTTCTAAAGATGCATACGAAGTCCCATTTATTTGGGCTCATCGTCGTGATTATCTTTTACATCCCGAAGAAGTGCAAAACCCGGATGGGACTTCAAAAGAGATCATTCATGGCTTATTAGTTGAAGATGATCTTTGGCGAGTTGTCAAATTAGACATCGAATATCATTCATTATATGAAAAAAGAAGAACTGTTGAACAATTGGCTGAGTCTTTAAATGTTGATGATGACTTGCTTAAGGATGTCAAATACTTAGATTCTATGGTAGCTATCCAAGATTTACATGATTACATCTATTTCACATATTCTAAAGAAATCAAACATCTTTCAGAAAATAAAACCCCTGAAAATGAAGCCCAACAAAATAATAATGATGATGAAGATGAAGAAAATGAAAATGAAAATGAAAATGATGATAAACCACAATCCAAAGAACAATCCACTGGCCCTGCAAGACCTCCAAAGAAGCATTCTAAATATGCTGTTTTCGAAAGAATTAGAGATAACGTGTTGTTTGAAGCTGTTGAACTTTATGGTATCACTTCTAAACAATTTGGTGAAAATGTACAAGATCAAAGTACCAAAAAATGGGAAGTTCCATATAGAATCCATGCAACTGATGATCCTTATGAGACTCCTGAAGATATCATTGAAAGAATCTGTGAAGATGAAGATGTATTATTCAAAGATCCGAAAAATGCACAAGGTGCCGTAAGAAAGTATTTCGCTGAGTCAATCTTTCACAATCCAAGAATTAGACAAGAAGTTAGAAATACCTTCAAAAATTTTGCGTCCGTAAGTATTGCATTGACGGAAAAAGGTAAAGCTTCAATTGACTCTCATAGTCCTTATTACGATATTAAATATGCGGTCAATAGAACTCCTGCTGATTTAGTACGTAATCCAGATCAATTCTTAAGAATGTTAGAAGCCGAAACTCAAGGTTTAGTAGTGTTGAAAGTTGAAACACAAGGTTTCAAACATTGGTTCGATTCAATCTTCAATTGTTTGAAATCAGATGGATTATCTGATATTTCTGAAAAATGGAATCTGGAAAGAGAAACCGTTTTAAAAATGTCCTTTGCCAAGTTAATGTCAATGATCTCCCTTAATACAAAGGAAGATCTTAGAAGTGAATGTCAAAGATTAGTAGCTCATGAGGTACGTAAAAGATTCCTCGCAAAGCTTGATCAAGCTCCTTTCACTCCATTTGGTTTCGACAAAGGTACTAAACCTTCGGTATTATCAATTTCTTTCGGTAAAGGTGATTTTGACAGTGCCGTTATAGGAGCATATGTAAGAGATACTGGTAAGATTGATGAATTGTTCAAGTCTGATCATAACCCAATTAGAGATCCCGAGAGTCAAGATTTATTTAATGGTCAATTAAAATCTTTCTTGGATACAACCATGAATGGTAAAGCTCCGGATGTTATCTCTGTTGCCGGTTATAATCCAAATTCAAAGAGGTTATATGATATTATACGTGCCTTTGTTGAAAAAAATAGGATTGTTGTTAACACTGATGATTTAGCTGATGAAGTGGAAGACCCACCTCTTGTTAAAGTTATTTGGGGCCAAGATGAAACTGCTAGACTTTATCAGAATTCTGAAAGGGCAAGAATTGAATTGTCTGATAAAGCTACTCTTGTTAAATATGTTTATGGAGTGGCCCGTTATATTCAAAATCCTTTATTAGAGTATATTTCTTTAGGTGATGATATTTTATCATTATCTTTCTATGATCATCAAAAGTTAATTCCTAATGATCTAGTACTTGAAGCCATTGAAACCAGCTTTGTTGATATTGTTAATATGGTGGGTGTTGAAATCAACGAAGCTGTTAGAGATGAATATGTCGCTCTTTTAGTTCCCTTTGTGTCAGGCTTAGGACCTCGTAAGAGTTCTGGTATTCTTCGTAATATAAGATCCAAATTAGGTTCTTCTTTGGCTACTAGATCGGAATTGATTGAACATGAGCTTTGTACTGCCAACATTTTCATTAATTGTTCTTCTTTCTTATACATTCCTTATGATGACAATATTTCACCAACTGATGGATCAGTCGAACTCTTAGATGCTACAAGAATACATCCTGAAGATTATGATTTGGCCCGTAAAATGGCTGCTGACGCATTAGATTTAGATGAAGAAGATCTTGCGGCTCTTGAAGAACAAGGTGGACTTATCTATCAATTGATGCAAGAAGGGGTTAACAAGGTCGATGAGTTGAACTTGACGGCTTATGGTAATGAATTGGCTACTAAATTCAATAAGAAAAAATATGCTACGTTACAAAGTATTAAAGAAGAATTGGTTAACAATTTCGAAGAATTGAGACGTACGTTCCACGTATTAGATGCTGTTGAAGTTTTCCAAATGTTAACTGGTGAAAGTTCTAAGACTTTTGGAAGAAACACAATTGTACCTGTAACCGTAACCAGAGTCGGAAGAAATCTTAGAGAACCAAATTCAGGTATCAAATTTTTAAAGGTTACCACTCCTTCATTGGTTCAAGGTACTATCGAAGACAGATATATTCCTCGTGATCTTGAAGTAATTCAAGGACAAGTGTTACAATCGGTTGTCCTTGAACCATACTATGAGAATTTCCAAGCAATGTTCAGTCTTTTAGAACAAGATATTAAAAGAGCTATGCAACCAAGAGTTCACAAAGACCCTAGCAAATGGGATATTAATGCTGAAGAGTTAGACAAACAAAAGGAAGTGGCCAAGGAAAGAGTTAAGCAAGCTAAAACTAGACAGGTTCAACATCCTTTATTCCGTGCTTTCAACCATAAACAAGCAGAAGAATATTTGGCACCCCAGTCAGTTGGTGATTGCGTATTGCGTCCCTCTTCAAGAGGTCCTCAGTTTTTGACTGTTACTTGGAAAGTTGGAACTAATCTCTTCCAGCATCTTGTGATTGAAGAGAGAAGTATAGGAGCTTCAAAAGAATATGTTATTGAAAATAAGAGATATGGAGATTTAGATCAGTTGATTTTCCAACATATCCAATCAATGGCAAAGAAGGTTCATGAGATGACCCGTCATCCTAAATTTAGAGAAGGAACTTTAACTGAAGTGAATGAGTGGTTAGACTCTTATACTAAAGCTAATCCAAAAAGCAGTGCTTATGTATTCTGTTATGATCATAGGGCTCCTGGTTGGTTCTTATTATTATTTAAAGTCAATGTTAATACTCCTATCACTACTTGGCATGTAAAGACCGAAGCTGATGGATTCAGATTAAAGGACTTTTCATATCCAAATATGCTCCGTTTATGTAATGGGTTTAAACAAACTTATAAATCTCAATCTAGATCTTTAACTGAAAGAAGAGGTCCAGCTAATCCACAAGCTGCATACAATAGCTTTGGTTATTAAATAAAATCTACTGTAATTTAACTAAAAATAAACAATGTAAAATTAACTATATTATTTTTGAAACTTTTGATTGTGGAAACTACTGCTCTCTACGAGCGATTCTATGCTTTGACCTGAAACTATCACCATCTACATAAGCTCCCATGAGCCATCTTTTTCCCCCGTTAGAGTCAGAGAAAGCGTTTCTTGAATGTAAAATTCTTCTGTTATCAAATATAACACAAGTACCTTCGGGAAGAGTCATCTGGAAGTTATTGTCAGGATTGTTTATAAAATCTTCAAATAATTTCATACCCCTAATGAAATCGTGAAACAAGAAATCATTTCCGTTTTCAACAACTGAACTTCCAACTGTACTACTCCTAGTAATACCCAATTCAAAAGGACCTTGGAACGGTGGTGAATAGTTAACTTCCTTTATGTAAGGATAATTAGAGTTCCTATCAATTATATCTTCTTCAACAATTAATGGGCGGGAGTAATAATAGAATTCATCATTATTGTCATAATGGTAAGTTATAGGAATTTGGGTTAATGCAAGGTAAGCTGATGGGTCAGTTTCACGAATATGTTTTGCTGCAAGAAAAGAATCACAAAAGATATTTTCTCCTCCAATGGTCGAGTTTTTGATGGCATGTAAAAGTTGTAATCCTGGAGGAGACTCATAATAAAGCAAATCCATATGCAAAGGTAGAAATTCATCAGTATAAGCGATGTTCGTTGCATTTTTGATGTTTTTCACATCGAAAAGTGTACCATAGAACGTCTTCTTAACATACCCAAACTTCTCAGCTAACTTAGCCACCGGCCAAGTCGATGAATTCTCTTCATTCATGACTTCATCGAATTCAAAATCTGGTAAATCATTGACGAACGCAATTCCATAATTATTGATTTGCTTAACTGCATCGTTAAAGATATCTCTGTTGTTCAAGTAATCTGAAAATTTATAATTCATTTTTTCAAATACTCTGGAATAAATTTCCCGATTCCAATATACTCTATCACTTCCGAAATACCTATCCTTTAATCTTGATTCTCTGGTGGAATAATGTTGTAAAAAACTCTTTGGATATTCCGAGACATGGTCAGTATCATGTTGAGATGACCAGACAACTCTAAGGGCTTCTTCTCCGTTGGACTTGGTGATGATTTCTGGTTTCTTGACTAATTTCAACAGTCTAGCAATTTGACCGGTAGTGAACTTTTTTTGACTGGAATGAAAATCTACTGAATCTGGTGCTTTACAGGCATCTCTCAAGAAGACATTATTGAATTGAACAGTGGATTTCTCGCTCAATTTCACGGTGATATAATTGTTATCATACTGGGTTATAGATATAGAAGTGGAATTAAACCTAATGTTTTGGAACAACGCTCTGGAAGTCTTTGTAGTTATGGGGCTAAATATTTTCATTGAAGTTTGGGGAAAATCTGGGGAAATTTCAATGAGAATCTCGAGATTTATGTGAAAATAAAACAGCTGATTTTCCGGGGTAATTCGGGTATAGGGATGTTATCTACCATTTTTCTTACTGGTTAATACAACAATCTTAACTTGTTCTTGATATTTCCTGTACGCTAAAATGAAAAATAGCCTCGAGCTCGTACAATGACTCTTCGTCATTTATCGAGGTCCACCATTTTTGGTCTTGATGCAAAATATTGTATAAAATCTATAAAAGGTATAATCTAATATAATCTATAAGGAGAACAAACCAGTTCTCTTTTTACCAAATGGATAAATAAACAAGGCAGCGGCGAATAAACCAACACTAATACCTATAGAAACTTCAACCATAGTTACCCCAAAACTAAGAGATCCAGAAGTTTGGCCTGTCCTTGTAGTATTAGCAGTAATTTGATCAGCTGCTCGGACCCCAGCTAACAATGAACTTTGAGATGCGATACCTGAAGGAACTTGGACAAAGATAGCAGGAAGCATGGCACTGACAGCTAATCCCTTCCCGAGTCTTGAATATAGATTACCGAGGATACCAATAATGAATGCCCCAATGGATGCTGTAAATTCGGTAACATTGTGGAAATGTTTGGCAGCGAAATAGTTACCTACATATCCAGTTGCAGCAATCACCACCATGACAGGAAGCTGTCGAAGACTTGCTTGATTAATTAGTCCTAAACAAATAGTAAATAAAGGAACAAAAAGAATCTTGAATTTATCGTCCAATGGATGATTTGTAGCACATTGGGTTTCAGAGGTTGCATTCTTATCAACCCATCCATATAATGCAGCCCCTAAAGTGATACCGAACCCCAAAAACAACGAATAGATGACGGCATAAAACATTCTAACTGCACCGGCCACCAAGTTTCTTGATTGTAACTCTAAAGATCCACATAAAATGATATATCCTGGTAAAATCAATGCTAAAGACCCTTGAACAATCGCTGAAAAACAAAAGGTTTTTCCTCCATTAATAGATCCGATTCCTCTTGCGATAAAAGAAACGACAATTGATGATGTGACCTCAAAAACTGATGAGTACAAGTTAGACATCGAAGAAACGAAAAATTGAAGGTACCCTACACATAATCCAACCCCAAAGGCGATAGGAATATCTGTCCATCCACCACTGAAAGCAAAGGGACAAACACAGGCAGATCCAAGACCATAAAATAACACGCAAAGCCAAGGATTATATTGATTTTTCAGTTTTAAAATCAGATGTAATTTAGTTGATGCTTCTTCGACCCCCATTAAATCATGGATGACTGATTTATAAATTCGGTGAACCTCAGATAATTTAGACAAATTAACACCTTGAGAACATTTAACTAAATGAACTTCCGAAGTTCTGGTGGCTGCGTCACCAAATGCCATAATCATACAGCCGGGAAGATAAATAAACTGGCCGTCGATTTCCAAAACCCTACTTGTCATAAGCATGTATTCTTCTAATCTATGAGTCGGAGCACCAAAAAGCATTAAAGCTTTACACATTAACATAATGAATCTTTGTCTTTGAAGAATTCCTGCGATATGGACTGTAATACGAAGTTGACGATCTTGTTTTTTCTTGACCTTTTTCAACTTCTTAGTTACCTTTGATGGCATATCAGCTGGGTTGATGTTGGTTGCTCCTAGCTTTTTATGATGCTTAGGCCTGGCATTGGCGAATGAAGGTAATCCTTCAACATTCGTCTCTTCACCTTGACCATGTTCGCCAATAAAATTGGCCGTTGAATTATTATTACTTCTCTTCACAAATGGGATATTACCATATACTTTTTTCCCTCCCAGTTTGAGACCTCCTTTCAAGTTAGCAAAACTCATGGAAGATGCTGTGGCAGTTCTGTCGTCTTCTTCGAACTCATTAATTGTTGAATTGTCGCCAAATGATAAGCTGGCAGCAGATTTACTTTCATCAGGATTTTGATATAATTGTAATAAAGAAGAAAGAACCCCTTGTTGGATTTTGGCTGGTGGTGCAATATTTACTTCTGAGCTATCATCAAGCATCATAAACTCATTGCCGTCATTATAATGGATATCACCTCTTAGAAAAAGATCCGGGTTTGGTGCATATAATCCATCATCCTTATCATCATCATCCTCTTCTTCATCATCATCATCCTTTTGGTTGTTGTTCTTGTTGTTATTGTTATTGTTGTTATTATCATCTCGAACGGTATCACTGGAGGATCCAGGTGCATTCAACATCATGTCATTTGATGTAGAATTTGAAGGGTCTGTGTGTCTTTCCATAACCGGTTGCTTCATTGATTCTGGAACATGGACATTAATCAAATTCCTAGCTTCATCATTTAACTGAGCAAAATCAAGCTTTTGTAGTTGGATAGCACCCTCGTCTTCATCAAACCCCATTTCTTCTTCTTCATCAATAGTTCTTTCCCTTGAATTTCTTGAAGCTCCAGGGGCCAATCCTCCTCCTCCAAGGCCTAAATGATCTTCATTATTAAGAACCCTGGCCATAAATGTATCTGATTGACTTGGAGGTTCTGGGTATTGTTGGTCAGTTAATGCCATTCTCCTAAGCACATCTTTGAATTTTGCGGCGCTTTTGCTTTGGGTGGTATTTGAATTACGGGAATTCAAGGTCCCCGTCTGATCAGTGATGTCAGTTTCTCCTCTATTAGCATTACGAGAGCTTGATGACATTTGCGAGGGCTTTCTAAAGAAATGATTCTTCACACTCGAAGTCCTTGACATTTTAGACCCTTTGGAAGCCTTTGATGTCTTGGAGTTCTTTGAACCATCCGATTCGACACTTTTTCTAACGTCCAATCCCGATTTACCACTTGGTCCCTCCACTGGACCTGTGTAGGCAACATTTTCCAAACCCTCTTGGTCATGGTAATATTTGTCTTGATCTGAATCGTCATCTGAGTCAGTTTCATCTAATTGATCAGGTACATTCATATTATAATCATGTGGTATCAGATCAGAGTCAGGGTCATCCAAATCAGGAATAAATTCTGGACCCAAGTCTCGATTTGTATCAGCTGTCTTGTTCGACAGAAACTGGAAATTTGGCAAATTTTCATCGGCTTCACCTACCGGTTCATCATCTGAAGAGGCAGACGAATTACCTTCAGTTGATGAGTTTAATGACGAAACTCCCCCACTGTAATACAGATGTCTAGGGGATGTTCCTGGATGTCTTTTTTCGGGAAATCTTACCGCTTTACTGGTATTACTTACTATCTTTTTTCCAGCCTTGACAAGGTTGGTTTTGGAGCCGGAGGAACGTCTCTGGTGTTTCTTGTAATGATCTAAATCCGGGAAATTCAATCGAGTCTGGAAATTCGACTCATCATCGGAACTTGATCTTGACATGTTGTGGTCAGATCAGAGGATTTCAAGTTTAGTGAAAAATAATTCAAAGTGTTAAAATAGAATGTCAAAAGAAGCAATTCTGATTAGGTACCGCGTCTTGCATATAACAAAGGGTTGAGGCGGAGGGCGGATTTAGTTACTGTTAGACCTTGGTTAGGAGACACACCTATTGTTGAGGATTCCAATACGAGGTCGTACGTAGGGAAGCTATGGTGTGTTGGTAGGTAAGGTTGTGGCGTATGTAGAATTTTTGTAACGAGAGGCTACATATGATCTTTTTGAGCGTTTCTACAACATGCAAAGAGTATACTGTGTAAGTATAGTTGTCAATTGGTGGAAGTGACATCTCGATTTTCGGTCTGCCACACACTAATTTTGCAGCAAATGACAAAAGCTTTACCTTTTCTATAAAAGTTGCAATTTCTATTTATTTGCAGTTTTTCTTAGTGTCAATTGTAAGTGACTCCTGTATCGTTCCAGGACCTACATTGACTTGGGAAAAACTCTTCGGAAGTATTTTTACAATCATGACTATTGTTTCGGACTTATGAGTTTCTGGTTGTTTTATCTTCAACTGCATGGTGTGAGAGACAGGTGCATAATTTGCAGCCATAACATAATAATGTCCCAAAAAATAGTAAGGACGCATCACACAGTTATCTAATACTAATTATGTATACAGTTAATCCCACGAAAATTATGCACCTTTGATAACAGGAAAATGTCGCCACGACATTTAAATTCCTGTTAAAGGAATAATAAGTTCGAAATTTCTAGTTTGTAACTTCGTAGGTACATCTGTCAGAGTTCGTTTGACTTTATAAAATAATTCGTGCTTATAGTTTGTAAAATTTTGAATTGAATGTGTAGATCCCTCTCTCTTTCATTTCAATCTCGCCAAACTAATTTATTAATTCCTACTTTCAGACTAAAAATACACCAACAAGAAAACTCAAATCGCCTTAAAGTATTCAAAGTACGTCCAAGTAGGCCCTAAACTTCGCACCAGTTTGGACTCAAATTCGCACTGGCAATTTTTAGAATTCGCTGTCTTGGCTTTGGAAATTCGTCTCTTCAAGATTAACCTTCAGTGGTGCGAATTGAATCTCTCCACAAAACCAAGTATGGATTTCAAGTTTGTAATTGACGATGGAGGAAATAACGTAGTTGATATGAGAGGAGAACTGGTGGTGGGTGATTTTGATATGCTCGACTGCCTCCTTATGGATACTTTGACCGTATGGCTTTCGGTATAAAGCTCGAAAGTTCTGTAGATAAGGAATCAATGCATCTGAATTTCCAGAAATGCCACATTCTATAGAAGCTTGTTTTGCTATAAATATGCATCATTTTCTTCAAATTAGTACACCTATCGATGCAACTCAAAAAAATTTGCACATCAGCTTTAATAGTTGCTTCAGCTACTGCTCATTATGCTAATATGGGACTTGACGGGGTCTCATGTTACATTTACAATGGAATCAAGGGAACCGATGAAGGTCACATGATTGTTCGCTTGTCCAACGAAACTTGGTACGACCATGATGAAAAATCCAATGCTGGGTCGATTACCGTAATTAGACTGCAAGCGGACTATGATGATTTACCTATTAAAACCAAAATCGGTATTGTTTGTGCTCCAGATGACGTTGATAGTACCAAAATCGGTATTCCCTATGTGGAAATGGAACCAAGTGATAAAGAATTCTACGAAAAAGACAACACGGTCTACAAGGATGTCAAAAGGGACGAAAATGTATTATCTAAGCTTGTCAAGAGGTTCCGGATCAGATGTATTATTGCATTTTGTAGGGGAACCAATTGATTGAGAGGATCTATAGTCATTTTTCAAAACAAGGTGGTTCCCTATCGTTAGTTCTTAACAATTAGATAACTAGATATTTATAATAAATAAAATTGGATGAAGATTACAGTGTAATCTTGTAGGGTGCTATGAGGTATTAGTCTCGAGATCTTTGCAACAATCCAGATCGAGATATAACAGCAGTTAAAGCATTATAGGGGTCCACGAAAAGATTGTGTTCATAATATGCATTATTCTACGATTTGATATCTTCACCATATTCTCATCACTTACAGTGGTGAACGTAGATCACCTCTTAAGCCAATCGATCTTATGCTTTATTGGACTATTACAAACTTTACATTCTGTGAACTCATACGCATCTCTCTCTTTGTAGTGGATTATGTTTTGGTCATAAGTCGAAATTTCGTCATCTTTTACCATTGTTAAGTTAAGAAAAGGGAGTTTTTTATGCAAGTATATATGTAAATGAAACATTGTATAAAATATTATTAAACCGTTGATTACTGAAGCAAAGTGTCTGTACCGCTTTTCAAAAATAGGCTCCAATCAATGATCCTATCAATTACTACGGTGGTTTAATATATATAGAATTTTTAAATCTGTCAACTATTTCTCCTTTGGTGCCGCACCAGACTGGCGTAATACCAGGGCAAAAGTTGCTTAATCTGTCACGCTTAAACATTCCGTATTTCTTTTTCAAGGTTTAGTATTTTTTATGTGATCAACATGAAGCTCTAACTCTAATATCAGCTTTATACCCGACTGTAGCAAATCCCGATAAGGCTATCGGGATAGAGCTCGAAAGTTCTGTAGATAAGGAATCAATGCATCTGAATTTCCAGAAATGCCAATACCTTCCACCATTATCCCGGAATCGAATCCCATTGAACAATTCTGGCACTTGAGGAAGTCCAAACTTAAACGTGAAAAGCTTTCGAAAAATCAAACATGAACTGCAAGAGTCAACGAAGCAATTCTGTACCACTTGGATACACAAAAAGATCTAATCAACACTCTAACTGTTTCTCTAATTGTCTAAACAAGAATCCTCTTTAGGCACGCATTGTACGAATTCTTCAGACGATATCCTGTTTCTTCTTTTCCGATTTTTCGATAGACGACTTGGTGTTGGTATTTAGCGAGTCTGCGGCTTACAGAAACAGATTTCTTTATGGACTCAGAACTTCTTTTTGTTTAAGCATGAATTTACAACACTGATATTGCGACATCCTGATTGTAGGGGTGGGAATTGTTTTTGGGATTAACTGTACATACTGCTTAGTAGACCAGTAAATTAAAGTTTATATTCGAACTATAAACTCAGACTTCTGCAGGAGTCGGTACCTAGGGTCGCAATTTGATTTGCAGCCGTTGCTACCATGACATCACGTACAGGCTCGTGGCAGAGCGCACCACCAAGTCCATGTCTCTACCAGGCTCATGGCAGTACCGACTCTTCCCACTGCACTGCACAATACTCTTCTATATAAGCCACGTGATTATCGTCAAAATATTCCGGTGGCATATAATCTTCAATATCTGTACATACTAGTATGGTCCCCCATTCCATACCATTTAACATGTCATTGATATTGGAGACGTGCGCAGTCTCAAGATCTAAAATGGCCTTTGGCATAAGTTGTAATTCAAATTGTCTGGATGATGATGGGTTATATGAAGGATTTGGAATATTGAATGGGGTCTTGGAGAATTTTTTGAAAATTTCATCCTTCCCATTATATAACAATGGTTTACCTCCTAAATCATATCGAAGAATTTGACTGGCATTATGCTGTACCGTATTGGAGAAATTTTCAAATACCTTATCCTCTAACATACTTGAAATTTTAGCAGCCAGTCCGGTCAATGGATTTGTATTACTACCTCCAGTACCTTCTTCTTCAAAAGATCTTGAGTCAATCAAGTCTTTATACTTTTCTAGTTCCGCTTCAACTGTGACTTTCTTGAACTTCTCAGGCTCGACGTAAACAAAGTACCCAGGGTAGCTTGGAAGTGTATAAGAGGGGTTTTCTTTTGGTGCTTCAGTGGGTTTAGATTCATTTGCCACAGACGAATATGTTTGTTTTTGTGAAGATTCTTTCTTTTGTGTAACCTCTTTCTTTTCTGTAGCTTCCTTCTTTTCTGTGGCTTTATCGAAAGGATTCGAAGCGCCACTAAAAGGGTTAGAATCAAATGGATTGGCGTTCTTTCCGCCTCCAAACAAATCTTTGGTTAATTCATCTCTGATCTTAGTTTTCTGCTCAAGTTGAAGCTTTTCGTCGAGTTTTTTTTGAAGCTCTTCCTGTTGTTGATCCTTTAATTTTTGCATTTTGACCGGATCTTTTATTATACCTCTAATAGCCTTAATAGTTCCCTTTTTTCTCGAACATTGCAGGGTTTTTTTACATCCAAATATGTATATCACTCTATCATAGAGACTGTTTTCAAATGGGGAGAACGCTTGGAGATATAATGCCATTTTTTCACCACACGCATCACAAGTAACCATCTTGGCTGGTGGAAGAGATGATGGGTGAAGCCATACCGGTTCACCACCTAATATAGTATCTTCTATGGTGGGTAAATCGTCACCTTGTGAGTCAATCTCGACGTCTACAAACCCTAATTGGACATTTGTTTTGGTAGACTCATCAAATGATTCGTCGTCTGAAGAATAGTCGTAACTCATTGATGCGATGAGATAGATGAGATGAGAGTTTTGCCTGAGAGTTAAAGCAGATTTTGGTTGCGATCTATTTACAAGTCTATTTACACTATAAATACCGTTTGTGAGATATTTCTTCGTAAGCTTGGACGACATCCCCTTCTTCGAATTTATCCCAGTTTGTGAAACTGATACCACATTCTTGCCCCTTCTTGGCCTCGGTTATATCATCTTTCACTTGTTTTAATGACGATAATGAGCCATTGAATATATCGATTCCCTTTCTCTTAACCTTAATTGTAGAAGATCTTTTAATAGTTCCAACACTAAGCTTACATCCAGCGATTTTACTCTTGGATTTGTTCTTATTTGTGATGGTGAAAACTCCTTTAATGGTGGCTTCACCCAATAATTTTTGTTCTATAATTGGCGGAAGTTTTGAACTCAAGTCTTCGGTAACTTCTTCGATGACTCTATAGATAATGTTATGTTCTGCAAGGGAGACACTCTCATTATCAGCCTTAATTGAAATTTGCTTAGGAACCTTGATATTGAAACAAATTATTTTAGCATTTAACGCACTTGCCATGTCAATATCTGAAACTGTTGGTAATCCTGCTTCATGAGAAACAACCACTGCTTTAACTTCTTCATTACCTAAACCACTAATACTTTCTTGGATAGCTTCTGCTGAGCCAGTAACATCCGAGCGAATAATATAGTTGACCGTTTCAACCTTTTGCTCTTCACTATAAAATTCTTCTTTGATATCTTCATCAGAGAATCCTTGTAATTTCAATTCATTGATCTTTTCCTGTCTTTCCAATTCTTCAATTTCTTGTTGTCGTTTTTGATTGATTGATTCTATATCTTTGTATGCTGCAAGTTCTCTGTTTCTGGAAATTCTATTATCACATACTTTTTTAGCTATTTGTTCAGTCTTGGCTTGAAGAATTTGATCCCCACTTTCGGGTAGCCCTTTCCATCCCCAGAACTGTACTGGTGTGGAAGGACCCGCCAATTTAATAGTTTTACCATTTTCGTCTTTCATACCTCTTACCTTACAATAAGTAGTACCAGCCACTAAATAATCACCGGTCTTAACTGATCCTCTTGTGACTAACGCAGTAGCTAAGGGCCCAACTCCTTTAACAACTTCACTTTCAATGACCCAACCTTCACTTGGAATACCCGTAGTTTCAGATTTGAATTCATTCATTTCACTTAAAGTAATGACCGCTTCTTCCAATTTATCCATGTTTAATCCAGTTTTACCACTAACTTGAACCGTTTGTGTATCACCCCCATAATCCTCAATGTCAATTTCATATCTAGCTAAATCTGCCAATACTTTATCGATATTGACCCCTTGTTTATCGCATTTATTGATGGCAACAATAATAGGGACATTGGCTTTTTTGGCGTGCTTAATGGCTTCAATGGTCTGAGGCATGACCGAATCATCTGCTGCAACTACTAAAATAACAATATCGGTTACATTTGCCCCTCTTTCTCTCATTTTTAAAAATGCTGCATGCCCTGGGGTATCTAAAAAGGTGATTTTCTTTTTAGAAACTGGGGTGATAACGGAAAACGCCCCAATATGTTGAGTAATACCTCCAAATTCTTTATCAACAATCGAAGATTTTCTTAAATAGTCTAAAATCGTGGTCTTCCCATGATCAACGTGTCCCATTATAGTTACTATTGGAGCTCTTGGTTTCAACACATCAGGATCTTCTGGTTCTGGTGATGGAAACAAATCAAGCCCGGTATCATCATTCATATTGATCTCAAATCCAAACTCATCTGCAATTAATACAACATTCTCTTTATCAAGAATATAATTATGTCTCATATTTTCAAACCCCATATTTCCCAACGCCTTCAAGAGTCTATTTAAGGGAATACCTAGTATACTGGATAAATTAGATACGGTCACAAAAGTAGGGACGGAAATTTTGATCTTTTCTCTTATGACTTTCTTTCTAGGACTCCATTGCTTCCTCTTAGGTGTTGATGTGGTTTGTTGTACTGATTTAATGTTCTCTCTTTCCTTTCTTCTCAATGCTTCTTTGGCCTTCTGATACTGGTCAGACTTTGTAGGTGCTGGTTCTTGAGGCTGGTTCGGACGACTCTGAGTCTTTCTTGGTCCGTATCTATCGTTTGGTGGATCGTTCTGTCTCATATTGTGACCTGTCTGTCTGGATTTTTGCATATGATTTTGATTGTCTATTTGGCCATTACTCTGGTTATTTGGTCTGTCGTTTCGTCTGTAATTTGGTCTATCATTTTGTCTGTAATTTTGTCCACCTTCTCTATCGCTCAGCCCATTGCTTTGCCAAGCTTTTCTATCGTATGTTCTTTCGTTATAGCCCCCTTGTCTATTATTTTGTGTAGGAGAATAAGATTTATCATTAGGTCTATCATTATTCGATTTCTTAGCGAACTGAGCTGCAAATCGATTCGGCTTTTTTACTTCATTTAAAGTACAAGTTGAACTCAAAAGTCTTGTGTTGGGTATTATAAACATACTTATCCCGCTACCTCTGAATACACCGGCACACCCCCTTCGAAGTTGGGGAGTCATTGTACTTTTTAACATTTTCGTAAAGTGAAAAATTATATAGTGAAAATTATTTTCTGTGCGTTAGTTGCAAAAAATATTGTAGCTGCAAAAACATAATTTGAGACCACTTTATCGACGAAATGTTAGGTTTACGAAGATATTATTTTATGCTATTTATGCTATTAATGCTATATTCAAGAATTCATTCAGTAAGGCTGTAATCGCCGTCAGAAGTGACAAGACCAAAGACTTTATTTTCATTCAAAGTCTGAATCAAATTATCGATGTCCTTAAAGTTACTATCGTCTACAGCAAAACGACGATGCCTATTTGAGTTTATATGATCATCAAAATGATCATATTTGATCCTACAATTCTCACAATACCCAGGTTTAAAATCTCGTGATTTAGGTTTCTCTTCCATTGACTGTTTTTGTTTCTTCATGAAAATACGCCTCTTTAAATTATTGATATTCTTAGAAGGAACTTGTGACATGGTAGGCCCTAATCCATTACCATTAAACCCATGGAAAGACCCTGAATCCATTGACATTTGAATAGCAGTTGATGTTCCATTATAACCAGAAGCGGCGACTTCATAAAATCTTGAATTAGAATTATTAGTTGGAATACAAGATGAGTTTCTTAATAAGCTTGGTTTTGGGTGTTTGAATATCATTGGTTCATCAGTCGTATCATTATTGATAGCATCCATGATTATTGGATTTTCATTAGATCCTTGACTTATTGTGCTATCATTATCTGAATTTTCAATGACATCTTGTTCATCCTGAGTTTTCTCATGATCAATTTGAGTCTGTTGGAATTGACGCTCACTGCTTCGATCATTCAATGCACTTGACAAAAGAGAATCCGATGAAATTCTTCTATCTTTAGGTTTATTAACTAATTCATAAGCCATTACTTTTAACAAATTTCTATAGTTAGCGGTTTCATCAAATTTCTTAAGTCTTTTCAATTTTTTTCTGTCCAGATTTTCGGAATCTTGTATGAAAGGACATTTCCCATCCAAGGTATAATGGAATTTGGGGAAATTATCATCAGTCCATTCCCTGACGGCGATTGGTCTTACTGACTGCAATAAATCATAGACATAAATGTAATAGTTATCCAAATAATATAAATCTTCTCGTTTTGCGTTTGGGTCTTTATCAGTACTACCAAAGATTTTTTCTTCCTTCAAAAGATTAACTAAGTCCCCGTTATCATATGTATTGGAGTTCATAAATTCGTGATCAGTGACCCCCAAATTTTTTAGAAACCTGAAAACCTTATCGAAATTCCAAACCTTGATTTTCAAATGAGATGCATCGTGGAATATATCGTTTGGTGGATACATTACATGAGGGTTATATGGTCTTCTACTAACAATAATAGTGACTTCCTTATCGTAAAAAGGTACTACTAAACTGCCAATGTATTTCAAACCTCTATTGGCTCTTTTATGGTCTTGAACATGGGCAGAATTCAGACTATCAAAGCCCTGTGTATCGAAATATACCACACTACTTTTCATGATTCTACGCCAATTATTCTTCCATTCTCTTAATTCATCGCCCACTAATCGGTTCAGTTTTGAAGCTTTATCCGGTTTCAAAGAAGGACGATTTAATAGGGCCTGTCGATTCTGTTGCAGTTGCGATTGGGGTTGCAATTGTTGAGGTGGTTGTACTTGCGATTCCTCTATATCCTTGGGGTGGTCAAGTTTCAACTTTTTCTTATTCGGAGATGGCACATTTCCAGACGTCTCCCGTAATGGAGGCCTTGTAAGAACTCTTTTCCTTGACTCCATGGTTGGATATTCAGTCCCTGTTTATTTAAAAAGCGCGTCTGGATGAGATGCGTGAATGAACGAGGAGCTAAAGAGACTGATATTTACTGAGACGAGACTTTGAGATTTGAGACGACATATTGAGACCACTTCTCAGTTAACTACCTTACCCCCACTCACGGTCAACCCATGTTACAGCTGAAACAAATTCTGGAAACTCTTAGTCAGGCTCTCAGGCCAGTTACCTCCGAATCGGGACAATCTTGTCCCATTGCCGTGTCGCTTCTTTCGAATCATGGAGCACCTCTCAGTACTGTGTTCAATAATACTGATAAGGTATCACTAGATAATATCAAGATTTTTCTGTTACTTGCATTTAACAACTTTGTTAAATCCCATGATGGTACGAATTGGGGAGTGGTGGAAATCGACGAAAATCTCCGTATTGTAATTGGTAAATTAGTAGCTGACATGTACATAGTTATATTATATGATGAGACGTTGAGCCATGGCATCGCTAAAGCCAAACTTGATGGGCTCATACAAGCTTTGAATAAAGGGTTCGAAGGGTTCGAAGAATAAAATTTTAAGGGCGAGAGATTCCAGAAATAGGTATTTTATGTATTAAATATGCTAATGATTAACAACGATTAGTTACATGGTATCATCAAATCTTTAAAGTGAAAAACTTAAGTTCAGTAATCCAAACTACTTATTCATCATTTCGTTTACTTCATCCTCTTCTTCTTCCTCGTCCTCTTCATTATCTTCTTCCATGTCATCCATTAAACTCTCTTCGTCAAAACTTTCCTCCTCGGTATCATACCAAAAATCTTCATCAACTTGATCGTGTTCATTATCTTTATTGGAACTACTGTGATTACCGAAAGCATATAATTCCAGTTCTGGCATTATGAAATCTTCAGGGATATCCCTCTTCAGTTTTTCAACTTCTTGCAATACTTTCTTCTTATAAGCTTCGGGGTTCTTCCTTAATTCAACCGATGCATCGATATTAGCAGGAGATGAAATATTTGGATCCTCCAACAACGAAATGATTGAAATCAATACACTTTCAACTGTTTGGGCTGGAGTCCAAGTTTCATTAGCTGGCTCATCAGATGTTGGATCTCCCGACACATGTAAAATGGAAATACATAATCTACCATCCTTATAAACATTTGGATGATAAATTGCCGGAGTGAACCGGAATGTTGGAGGAACAAATGGAAACTCTGGTGGGAATCTCATTTGTCCTTTAAAGTATCCTCCGTGATACATGCTATCTTTATTTAACACCATTATACCTATATTCCACAAAAAGATATTATCATCATCTAACTCGATATGGAAGGATGGAATACCGGATTTAGGGTCGGTCAAATCTCTAAATTGCCGTTGTAAAATAGCAGCAGCCGATTTGGAACTCATATTTTATTACTTTTGATAGGTTGGGGTGGATATCGGAAGATGCTTGGAAATTATAAAAACACTGTACGTAACTGAAGATGTGATTAGCAGTACAATATAAGTTTATCTATGATCTATATTAAAACAAGTTATTAATCGAGTAATGAAGTAAAATTTAAAAAAACACCACAAAACTCGAGTAGAAATTAGTAATTCAAAAGGGAATGAAAACAAATTTTGGATCGTGAGAACCAGAAAAAGAAACGAGTGAAACTGCATCTCACGGATTGTCATGTACCCACATTCATGTTCACCTTCGCATTCACTCTTCCTCCGAGAAAAGGAATTTATTTGTCCGCCGAGCAACATCCGCAAAAAGGCAAATTGTGGCCGGTCGTGTGCTGCTAATAGATAAGTTTAACATTACTACTAACGGTGATCATTACTCCTCCATCGTCTCTTCCCTCCTTTCATCCAACTTTCCCCTTTCTTAGCTACAAGTGTACTTCCTACTTTTATAAAATAGTCCCTACTTACATTCTGACTAATATATATACAAGCCTCTTCTTATCTATTCTAACCGAACTGGAATCTTGTCCCTACTTAAAAAGTATAACTGACCATTTTCAACGCATAACCGAAAACAATCCAAGGTGCAAAATCCAAGTTTTGGTAATCTTTTGTAGTTGAATTGGACGTCACTGAGAAATTTTTGAAGAAACGCCGAATGAGGTTCTTGATCTCTGTTATATAGTTGATTGTATAATCCTTGCATCATTGGAATCCAAGTATCCATATGAATATCCACGGGAAAACATTCATGCAACCTTCTTACTTTTAAATCGGTATTCGAGTAGTCTACATAATCTGAAGACAAGAAACTTTGGAAAAAGTTTTGAGTCACAAACTCCCTTGATTTATCATATAGAATTAAAGATTTTAAATCTTGCTGATATTCCATAATTAATTGATAAATCTTTTTGGTGTTTTCGAAATTAAGTACTTCAAATTTAATATGGGCCGTTTCAAGCTTATTCTGCAAATTGATTAAAGCACCTTGAATCATTTCGAATTGACAACTCAAACAATTATGTGTGGGCATTAAAGTTAAATGTGTTAAATTCTTGCATTTCAAACTGAAAGGGACAAGAAAGTTAAGGCCATTTTCAAAGTGGCTCCCATTTTGATGGCTAAATTCCTTTATTCTTAACATGAGTTCTTCAGTTGCATTGAGATTGAATATCTTGTTCAATTGGTTGGCCAATTGAGGTCCTTTTGCATCGATGAACCCATCGAGAACCAACTTTTTGATCTTATTCTTTTCATTTGATTTGTTTCTATAAACCAATTCAAGCAGATCAAAAAATTCAAGCCAAGCTGCATTTTCGGGCAAAATATTGGTCATGTTTAATCTGACTAAATCATGAACTATCATATCTTTGAATTCCAAAGATTCTAAATGACTCAATATATCATTTTTTTCAATAAATTGTGCAAATGCCACAAATTGAGTTCTGTTATCGAAGTTGTTCTCATAATAGATTTTCAAGTTTTTCAAGTTGGGTAAATATAATCGGTTATCATCTATATCCCCATCAGAAAAATGGGGCAGAATAGTAACTCCTAATTGAACTATATGATCAAGATTGATACTAAGTAGCTTATTGAATGTCAATCCAGGATTAAAATAAGTCCTCAAAGTACTGCTATTCAATTTTGTTATGTCAACCTGAGTAGATTTCCCATTATTCACCACCAACAAAGAATCAACGAATTTAGATAATTTCTGGTTTTTTAATACCTCAGCCAACTTGAGGTACTGGCCACTCGAGATTATCGTATATTTGTGAGTGTCCATTTGAGAAAACATATCTCTTATAAAATCAACCAGAATTGGGTTTTCAACCACAACAATTTTAGGATATAGATGCATAACTGCAGGAAGATAAAACATCCGACTAGTCACACAAACATTGGCCAAATCCCGACTTCCCAAGTACTTGAAAATATTCAACAAGACATCAACCGGTAGCATTTCCATTGATTTCTGAGGGTTTGGGGTTATACTTTCGCTATCATAGAGACCATTTGGTCTAAATCTGCTGCTTCTTCTCCTCAAATGATTTCGAGGCATTGGAGTTATTTCTCCCACCACATCATCCACAACAATGGCATCTTCGGGAATACTTCTTCTAGCATTTGAACCTCTTCTCAAGGGTCTATCCATTGCAAAATAATCAAAATATATAATATTATATGTCCCCAGTTTTAATCTCCATACGCACCGTATCTCATTGACCTGGTGCACGACTATTCTTATCGTCCACTAGCAGAACTATTTTCTGTTTTTTATTTGCGCACATTTCTGTCACCACCGCTCACTCTATTTTTCGTACCTTGATTCCATTTCCATCACTTCACACTCTAAACTGCGACAATTCTGCGCATTAATCATCTGGATCATACACATGCTGGCATCAGACGGTCCAGCTTTGGAGAAATCTCCTGACCCTACGAATAAAAAAATGCAGTCGTCACTTGAAACTAGCAATCCTTCAACGTCAATTACTGCTACATCAACCATTAATCCTTCGTCCACTCCCACCACATCCTCACAAACTCCGACAGCAGCCTCGCAGAATCAAACGGTGCAAAATTCCTCCACCACCCAAACTCCAGGGCTTTCTTCCGGTCGTAATGGGTCAATGTTATCATTGAGTAGTATTAATAGTCAGGCCCGCAATTCCTCCACTTCGAACCTTTCTCTGGTGTCAAATATTGATCCTTTTTATGGACTTTCTTTTAAAGTGGGCGTGGCAGAAAATAAAAATATTACTTATAGAAGTAAAATGGAAGACGTCCATACTTACGTGGCCAATTTTGCTGAAAGATTAGATTGGGGGTATTTTGCAATTTTTGACGGTCATGCTGGTAAACAAACTGCAAGATGGTGTGGTAACAATTTACATACATTACTTGAACAAGAAATCATTGCTAACGAAGAGGAAACTGATGAAAATTCGGATTTTGATATGAAGGACAATTTAAATAAACTGTTCACAAAAGCTGATGAATTGATCACAAAGGAAAATACTGGAAATTCTGGTAGTACTGCCGCCGTTGCGGTTTTATTATGGGAAAATAAGAGTAATGATATTGATGATTCAAAAGATCTGACGCAATCTTCCCATCCAGTATATAATCATATGCATAATATGTCTAATATGTCAATTGATTTTTCGAACCAGAAAAGAATGCTTTATACGGCAAACGTAGGAGACTCGAGAATTGTTTTATTCAGAGATGGTGAAGCTTATAGATTAAGTTATGATCATAAAGCTAGTGATATAAATGAAATGAATCGTATTAGAGATTCTGGAGGTCTTGTCATGAAAAATAGAGTCAATGGGATTTTGGCAGTTACAAGATCTCTTGGTGATATTTATATGAAAGATTTGGTGGTAGGTAAACCTTTTACTACTTCGACTGAGATTGATGAAAGAGATGAATTTATGATCTTGGCTTGTGATGGTCTTTGGGATGTAATATCTGATCTGAAAGCTTGTCGAATAGTTCAAGAGTCTTTCCAATCCAATGACGATCCAGAAACTGCTGCTAAGAAATTATGCCAAATTGCTATGGATAATTCAACCACCGATAATATCACGGTAATGGTGGTCAAATTTGACCAATCAATCTTCAAGCCTAATGATTAATGAAGTTGTTCAACAAAAATTTTAGTAAATTAAGTATATTAAATATCTAATACAATAATTATATCTCCCATAATTTTTCCTCTGCTTCTATTTCAGGAATAAGTTCAGTAGGTTTAACTTTTGGTCTATAAAAATTTAAGGCCAAACTGCTGAGAACAACACTTACAGATGATGCTGCCATGGCTGCACTTGCCCATACCGGTCCTAGTCTAGAATTTTTATAAGGATATATAACACCTGCCGCTATTGGGATTCCTACTATATTATAAATCAATGCCCATCCAAAGTTGAAAAGTACTCTCTTAAAAACCACCTTGGATAGATCAAACAATGTAACAAGAGTACTAAGAGGATTTTGTTTGTTTAACAAAATAAAATCACTCAGTGTTACTGCAATATCAGCTCCACTGGAGAGTGCTATACCAATATCAGCTGATGCTAAAGCTGGTGCGTCATTAATACCATCCCCAACCATTGCAACGACGCTATCGGCTCTGGAACTTTTTATTTTTTTCACTTGCTCTTGTTTATCATCTGGTAAAACCTCGGCAATAACACGTTCATCATTGATTCCAAGTTCTTTCCCTATAGCGTCAGCTGTAATTTTATTATCACCAGTTATCATCCAACATTCGATATTAAGTTTTTCCTGGAGGAATGTTATCACTGATTTCGATTCGGCTCTAATTTGATCCTTACATGCCATCATGGACAATAAATAACTTTCATTATCTTGCTGGATCCCAACCAAAATCACTGACTTACGTTCTTTCTTCCATGTATCCAAAATCAGTGCTTGTTTTTCAGTCAAAGTTATTCCAATATCTCTCATTAGCAGTTCGTTACCCAAAAATGCAGTGGATTTATCGAGGCTTTGCCATAAACCACTCGATTCGGGCGCTAATATCTGCCCTTTGAGACCTTTACCTGGTATAGTTTCAACATTTGGAATCGAGTTGCTGATCAATTCAAATTTAGTTACGAAATTTTTGACCGCTTGAGCCAAAGGATGTTTTGAGCTCAATTCCAAATCACGAGCTATCTGCATCGATATTAATCTCAAATCATCATTATCAACTGCATACACATAATCTGTGATCCTCATTGCACCATACGTTAAAGTCCCTGTTTTATCAAAACACACAACTCTCGTTTTAGCGGCATCTTGGAACGCTGCACCTCCACCTTTGACTAGAATACCGTTTTTAGCAGCTAATCCGGAACCAACAAATAATGCTGTTGGGGCAGCTAATCCAATCCCGCATGGACATGCTATAACAAACACAGCAATGGAAAATTCCAATGACCACATGAACCAGCCTCCGATATCAATATCTAAGTATGAATCAGGTAATGCTCCAGAGTAGCTCAAGCTTAACCAAATTATAAAAACCAAAATTCCAATCAATACGATTACAGGAACAAAGTATCCAGTCAAGGTATCAGCCACTCTTTCAATTGGGGCTTTTCTGATTTGCCCTTCTCTGACCGTATTCAAAATTTGATCGATCAATGATTCACTCTGGAGACTAAGGATTTTGGCAATAGCTGCGTGATTACTTGCATTTACAGTACCACTGAATATTTGATGCCCAGATAAATGTTTAACAGGTTTAGATTCCCCTGTCAATGCAGATTCATCAAATTCGGCAGATTCTTCAATAAGAACACAGTCAACTGGTGGAGACTCTCCTGAAGATATCTTGATATAATCATCGACCTCCAAATACCTGACATCAATGGTTCGGTCATTTTCGAAAGTGAACTTTTCGTCTTCCTTGTCAACTTTTTCAACCAAAGTAGTAGTAGTGGCTTTGAATTTGTTTAATCCCGATATAGCTTCGGCAGTCTTACTTTTACTAATTGCTTCAAGCAATCTACCGATCAATAAAAAAAACGTTAAGAACACAACAGAATCAAAGTATGTAGTGTGGAATCCATTTTTGCTGTTAGCCTTTTGTCTTGAACTAAGAATCAAAAGAACTATACTGGAAACATAAGCAACAGTAGTACCCAAACACATTAGTAAATTCATTGAACCAAATTTAAAAATTCTCTTTTTGAAAGAATTTTTGTGAATCCAGAGTGATTTAATTTCAACAATAGCCTTCCTGTGGAACAAATCGGCTGCAAAAAAGTATACTGGGGTGCTCAAAAATAAGAGGATCCAAGAATTTCTGGTGACGTTACCAGTCCATAAAGGCTCTTCGGTCCACATTCTAAATGGATGATGCATAGGTAATAACATCATTCCTACAATCCCGAAAATAAACGTTGGTATAGCAAGAATTGTAGCTAGTACTAACCTATAAATGATCTTGAATACCTCCTTCTTAGCTAACCTTCTGAGATGTTCATCCATTGACACTGTTTCCAAGAAGTCACAGTCGAAAGGACCTTTTGAAGAATAATCTACAACATATCCATTCAAATTATCCTCATCATCAGCAGCCCTTATATGATTCAAGTCGTTAATTACCTTTCTTATATTTAGTCCTTTTTCTTGATTTGGGATATAAGTAAACTTTATAAACGGATGTGATAAAGTCAAGTCATCCTCCACCACTATAGCTTCCCCGTAACTCTGTAAGTAATGATGAATTATTTCTGGACAATGAACACAAAACATACCACCTAAAGATAGATTGACGGTTCTCGACTGTTTTTTACCTGAAACATAATTGATTGAAGTGGTATTCAAAACATCGAAATCAAAGCCACAATCCTCGACTGTGTTCTTAAGCTTCTCTATATTACCATCAGAATCGTCCATAACAAATATACCAGTCTTAGTAACTGTGTTTATGTTGCATTCAAGCACAAACAGAAGCTCTTCAACTGCTGATGAAATAGAATTTGCACAAGCAGAGCAGGTAATCCCACCTATAGCAGCGGTAATTTTCACATTAATAGACCTTTCCACCGGTAAGACTTCAAGAAGTTTACAGTCAAAGCCAGAATCCATGACTGCATTTACAATAATGTTTATTACCTGCTTGTTAGGAACAATCACTACCGCTGAATGTTGAAGTAAATTAACCGAATAATTAGGTTCACTAGATGTAGATCCTATGCCTAATTCCTTGGTTATATCACCAATTGCTTCACTGACAGCCGAGACGCAAGATGAACATGTCATTCCCCCAACATACAACATTACTCTAAACTCTTTGTACAGTTTTTCAGTATCTGTTTTTAACGTTATATCACTGCTACTGCTTGTAGATCTCTTTCTACCGGTTTCTTCTTGACATTTCCTACAATTCTCTATATGCCTCTTCTGTATATTTTTCTGCTGGTGTCTCGAAAACCAGTCAGTAATGCTCGATGAGGTATTATTACCACCATTTGCAAGGTTGGACCTGTCATCTTTATCATTTGAACTAGATTTAACGTCTCCGCCAACGGTATACTCCCAATTTAAGACCTGAAATCCAGAAGACTTTAACTTTTTGATGATTTTTTTCAAGTTTAATGTCAATGGTCTTTTTCTAGCATCATTTTTAGCAACATGATATAAATCAACCGTATTTCCATTTAATTTATAATAAACTGATAACAGGTCGTGTGCGTCACCAGACACTTTATCAAGATCAAAGTCATCGCAGCCAAGATCGGATAACTGATAGAACTGGGAAAAAATTTTATGAATTATCTCTCGGCAATCTTCACAGTGGACATTGTGAAGTTCTAAATGCAAACTATGACATACTGTATTTAACGCCATATTTGAATGAAAAAAAATAGATTAGTCTGGGGCTATTCATCTACTATATATGGTGCTGCGAGATTTGTGCTCTACTGCCGTTTACGGGCTGGTTATGGTCTGCGACAATTATGCTATTGGTGTGCATCTAAGCTTTATCTATTCATGCAGGCACAATGCTTGGCTAGAAAAGCTAAGATAGCTAAATGAATAAGCAATGCAAATCTAGGATTTCGTACCGAGTCTATGGACTATTACCGGTACCATCATACCCCAAATAATCCCCATGACTCTCTCAAGTATAGTGTGAAAAAATAGCGATGTTATCAAATATTCCAAGAACCAGATCATTATCAAGAGCAGAGAGTATATAAGTACAAACTTTCGGAAACATGCCTCTTTCCCTTCTCTTATCGGACCATTTTCTTGACTTTCGAGCCTTTCTAACTGGCTAAGTGGTTTTAAATATCTCGTTGGTATGGTGTTACTCTTTATTAAATAGTCAATTGTGATCATACTGGTGGAAATAAGTAAAAAATAATGACCTGAAGTGTCAAATCCTGGTACCCAATCTCCCAGTCTATCGTTGTCACATTGCCATTGAGTCAAGTGCTCATTTCCCACCCCACTACAATGCCCTCCTGTAAAAGCTTCAATTCTTTCAAAGAGACAGGGACCGAAAAACCATATAGCACAAGACATACTAACAACAGTGTTTATTAGATATGACATAGCCAATCTTTGACAGTCCAGATTCCAACTCCCAGTTCTACTGTAAATCCTTATTCCAAAAAAGAACATTGCAATTGAAAACCAAGCATATCCACCGGCAACAAAAAGCTCATTTAACCGTTGATTGAGCCAATTCCTTTGTACAATTCGATGGTAAGAATGTAGAACAAGCGAAGTTGGAAGTGTAAGAATAAATGTGCCGACAAAACACCCGGCTGCTATTAACCACGGATCATTTTGTATCTGCATATCTTCTCTGTTTACCTGCTACGAATTTACTGCGAAAATATGCACCCTGTGTAACACTAGACGTGATGATAACTAGTTGATAACGTGATGATGCTTCCTCTGCTTCAAATATTGTCATTGATACAGTTGAGGCTCTGACTCTTGGATATATACTATATTTGGACTTTTGCTCCTACAAATCAATTTATCTAGAATTATACACTAATCTAAAATTTCATGATATTTGAAACTATTTGTTTCTGCGATTTTTGAATTTCACAAATTACCCTAGGATGTTGTACCGTACATGTTTTTGCCACTTATTACTCTTAATTTCAGTGAAAGCAATTATGAAAATATCAGTGGAAACAAATGATCAGCCATACGAAGGAAAAGAATCAAGTGTCACGAAATTTCCACCCCAGGCAGTGGATTATTCAGAGGCTGCAAATTTGACCTTGTCTGACGTACTTGAATATTTTGCAAGCTTTATCATCGAAGGTAATAGACTTAATACTAGCCGCATAGAAGGAAATGAGATATTGGGGATTTCAAAAAATCCAATCAACTCAATGAAGAGTAAACTGTATGGTGGTACTTCTTCTTCTCCCCCATCAACAGCAACGACGATGTCAAAACCGTCAGAACCAGCAACTACAACTTCCACAAAAGCATTAACAACAAAAGCAAGTAGAACACTAATTTCTGAAATAAAATATCGAAAGGATAAATTCGAAAAAAATGCCAAAAGAGTTTATAAGGCAGGTAAATTTGTGAAAACTGCAAGTAGATGTCTCCGTTCATCCACAAAAGGGAAAACTATACTGAGGGACACAAGTGATATAGGAAATTCCGGTTACGAGAAAGAAATACTGGAATTCACCAGTGGGAGAGGGACTCTTCTGCCAAATTGGCTGATATTTTTAGGAATCGCTCTAATTTTAATTAACCAATAATTTTTTTGCAGCCAAAGGGGAGTTCAGTCGTGTATATCACCAAACAATTTAAATTATTAGCTAAGATAATGTAAACGTACCAATTGAATAGCCCTAGTAAATTTCCTGATAGCGTATGATAAATCACTACCCAGATTTGAAACCAAAGCAGATTGAATGTATCTCTGGTGATGATCAAAATCAACTCACTATTCAAGACTGCATCTTGGGATAAGTGCGTCACGTGAAATGGATCAATTCTTTTAATGAGATAAATCCATTCAGCGATATCAGATTTCAGTAAAAGCTTTTATGTTGTATAGGATTGGAAGTAAATACAGTCCCTGGCTCCATGACATAACACAGACGGTGAGGCATCGGCGTTCCACCCACATAGGGATTTCATTTCTCCGTACCATCTCACAAAACCCCCATTTAAGTAAACTTTCAACGAATGCTGTGCCTCAATCTGGATCAACTAATGGAAAGTTTCCAGTTCCAATGACATTTCCTTGCTTGGACAAACTAGAGGCAAAGAACCAAGAGTTATCATCTAATTCTTTAGAAGGAGGACCAGAACCTTCATATTCCATGGTACAAAATGGTTTTCATATCTATAAATCAGGTAAGCCAATCTTCCTTGATCACGGAGGATACCTACCGGAATACGAAATTGCTTACGAAACTTGGGGAACTTTGAATAAAGAAAAGGATAATATAGTATTGATTCATACCGGACTTTCAGCCTCATCTCATGCCAAATCACAATCAATGAATACCAAACCTGGATGGTGGGAAAAATTCATAGGACCCGGGAAATATCTTGATACCGATAAACACTTCATTATATGTACAAATGTTCTTGGAGGATGTTACGGATCAACTGGTCCTTCGTCAATAAACCCACTTACTGAAAGCCGCTATGCTACTGGATTCCCTGTATTAACCGTAAACGATATGGTTAGAGCTCAAAGGGAATTAATCAGAGATGTATTTGGCGCCAGAAGAATACATGCATCTCTCGGTGCATCTATGGGAGGAATGCAAAGTTTAGCATATGCATGGGAATTTCCTGATGAAGTTAATAAAGTGGTATCGATATCTGGCTGTGCCAGATCTCATCCTTATTCTATTGCTTTACGTCACACTCAAAGACAAGTATTGATGAGTGATCCGAACTGGAATAGGGGATTTTACTACGATGCCATTCCTCCTCATGTCGGAATGAAATTAGCCAGAGAAATTGCTACCATCACTTACAGATCAGGTCCTGAATGGGAATATAGATTTGGCAGGAATAGAGCTGATGAATCTAAACCTCCAGCTTTATGTCCTGATTTCTTGGTGGAAACTTACTTGGATCATGCTGGTGAAAAGTTCTGTTTAGAATATGACGCCAACTCTTTATTATACGTTCTGAAAGCCATGGATTTATTTGATTTGAGCTTTTCGAACCGTCAACAAGCTCTTAAAAATAGAGAGGCGGCAGAAATAGCTTATAATAGAAATCACAATCCAAACTTTGATGAGAGCAGTGAAAAGATCGTGCCCAATAAACCATATCAAGAAAAGGTACTGGCAGCGACTGTCACACCGGAAGAGTCTTTGAAGGACTTACAACAGGGAATTTCCAAAATTGCCCATAAAGACGTTCTTATAGTTGGAGTTGAATCAGATATTCTATTCCCGGTTTGGCAACAAAGAGAAATCCATCAAGTCTTAAAAGATTCTAATCCTACCGGAAAATTAGAATACTTTGAATTGGGCACTGACATAAGTAATTTCGGTCACGATACATTCTTATTAAGTTTAGATCATTTTGGACCTCCGGTAAAAAAATTCTTAGAGTGAATAATCTTATAGCAAATAGTATTTAGTGTATATATTTGAAATGATTCGATCATTAACGACATTACTATTTACACTATTTGACCATGATTTGGATCTAATTCATAACCGAAAGCTCTACTTATCGAATAGATATATTCTCTGATATTAGCAACCACTACTTTAGCTAAACCATTGTTCTTTTTCTTTCCTTGGGGATCTATTTGTACGTGATGAGGAAGAATATTGTCATTAGCACTTAAACTCACGAACAAGGCAAAAGGAACGAACCAGACACATAATCCAAAGAACGAGCAAATTTCCATAAACAGCGGGAGTCTTGGAGGGGTATAGCCAGGTTTCAACCTTACTTCTAATGGAGGTATATAAGGATTATGAAAATGATTAAACCATAAGAAATGGTTTGCTACCACCAACCCACAACTGGCCAAGAAGATAGGAGAGCTCAACAGAACGTATGGAAATCTGTGAAGATTCTGGAGATAAACAAAGTAAGAAAAAATCGAGAATGACGATAACATGAACGGGAATTTATCAAACACCCATAAAAGACCATGAGTTAGCATAACACCATATATGATTTTTTTCAAGATCCTTTTGGTAGGTTCGGTATGTTCTTCGACTAGCTCTGAAAGGTAATAAAGAGCCGATGCAATGGCCAAGACAAGGAATATAAACCCTATCACAACTCCCATATAAGAGAGTAATTCAATGAACATGATTTAGTTACGGTGAAAAATAAATGTCAACGCGAGGGCAGTAATTAAGGTCAAGCGTGAAGCGTATATCGTGATATTTGATCTACTTCTCTAGTTGTTTTTTCAGTTGTTTTTTAAGTCTTTGCCTATTAGAATTAATTACTATATAGCGCTTTAGCAAACTACTATTTACATAACCATTTCCTTTGTTTCTCGTTGTCTACATGTTTGCTTGTCTCTATCTCTCTGTCTCACTAGTATCTCGCTCAATCTGGGGAAATTTTCAGCATGCTAAACCCATTAAGATTACTATTACTTGGTGCTCCAGGATCAGGTAAGGGTACGCAAACGTCTAAGTTATTAAAAAAGTTCCCTACCATAAACTCGTTGTCTTCAGGTGATGTCTTAAGATCACAAATCGCTGCCAAGACTTCCATTGGACAAGAGGCTTCCTCGTATATTAAACAAGGTAAATTGGTTCCTGATTCTACAATGGTAGGACTTATAACATCTCAATTATCCGAAAAAAAGTGGCTTGAGCCAAATTCTACTTGGTTATTGGATGGATTCCCTCGAACAGCCAACCAAGCAAGTGAATTGCATAGAGTACTTGAAAAAACCAATTCCATGATAAACATGGTGGTTGAACTTGATGTTGACCAATCAGTTATATTGGAAAGAATCGAGGCAAGATGGGTGCATATACCAAGTGGAAGGGTGTATAATTTGGATTACAATCCCCCAAAAGTCCCTTTCAAAGATGATATCACTGGAGAACCATTGTCTAAACGGGACGATGATACTGCCCAAGTGTTTCAAAAAAGATTGGATCAGTATAATAATGAAATAGAGCCATTAAAGGATTTTTATTCACAGCAAGGAACACTTTATAAAGTATCAGGAAATACTTCCGATATAATATATCCCAAATTAGAGGAACTTATCATCAAAAAATTTGGCCGTTAACCCTTACTTTATTGCAATTGATAGCACAGCAACGCACACCAATAATATATAATGTATTAATAAGACGCTAATGACCACAAAAGTCGATATTATATTAAAAAATTAAATAAATCTAGACGTATACTTACTTTAGCCTATGGGCTATATCTTTTTAACTACCCTGAATCTTCATTAACCTTAATCTCTTCCAACTACCACTCACAGACTTTATCCTTGTTTGCAACCAGCTTCGCGATGATTTTATCTTACATCAATCCATCAGATGAAGTTCTTTATAGACGATTTACCGGTACTATTCCCGTACCCCAAGATCTACCCAGAGCAATATGCATATATGTGTGATATCAAAAAGACATTAGACGTGGGAGGGAACTGTATTTTAGAAATGCCTTCGGGAACAGGAAAAACTGTCTCGTTGCTATCTCTTACAGTCGCTTATCAAATGCATTATCCAGAACACCGGAAGGTGGTATATTGTTCCCGTACAATGTCGGAAATCGAAAAGGCATTGATTGAATTATATAACTTGATGCAATTCAGAGCCAGTGAATTGGGCTTTGTAGAAGATTTCAGAGGTCTAGGTTTAACCAGTAGAAAGAATTTATGTCTTCATCCTACAATTTCAAAGGAAAGAAAAGGTACAGTGGTCGATGAGAAATGCAGAAGAATCACCAACGGACAGTTGAAACATAAGATTGAGGAAGGATCGCTTTCACAGGAAGACCAAATGGCAAATCCCGAAGCTAATTCTTTGTGTAAATTTCACGAAAATCTTTATGATTATGAACAACATGATCTTATCCCATCGGGAATCTATTCTTTTGAGTCTTTACTTGAGTATGGTAGACAAAAATCCACCTGCCCTTATTTTACCGTAAGACGAATGATTCCTTTTTGTAATATCATTATTTATTCTTACCATTATTTATTAGATCCAAAGATTGCGGATCGTGTTTCAAAAGAGTTAAGTAAGGATAGTATTATTATATTTGATGAAGCACATAACATCGATAATGTATGTATTGAATCTTTGTCATTGGATTTAACTGATGACACATTAAAACGGGCTACTCGTGGTGCCAATAAATTGGGAGATGCCATTGATGATATGAAGGCCCAAGATAGCGAAAAATTACAGAACGAATATGAAAAATTGGTCGAAGGGTTACGACAAGCCGAAATCGCAAGGGACGAAGAATTGTTCATGTCGAATCCAATTCTACCTCAAGATTTGTTAGATGAAGCTATACCGGGGAATATCAGAAAAGCGGAACATTTTGTTTCTTTCTTAAAGAGATTTATTGAATACTTGAAAACCAGAATGAAGGTATTGCATGTAATCAGTGAAACCCCTAATAGTTTCTTACAACACTTGAAAGATTTGACGTTTATTGACAGGAAGCCTTTACGGTTTAGTAGTGAAAGGTTATCTTTATTAGTAAGGACGTTAGAACTAGGAGAAATCGAAGATTTTAATGCCTTAAAAGATATAGCCACATTCGCTACTTTAGTTTCAACTTACGATAAAGGGTTCCAGTTAATTCTCGAACCGTTCGAAACTGAAGGTTCAACTGTTCCTAATCCTATACTAAGGTTCACGTGTCTTGACGCGTCAATTGCTATAAAGCCGGTATTTGATCGATTCTCTTCTGTCATTATTACCTCTGGTACTATTTCTCCTTTGGATATGTATCCCAAAATGCTAAATTTTGAAACGGTCATCCAAAGATCTTATACTATGACATTGGCAAGAAGATCTTTCTTGCCAATGATCGTGACAAAAGGTTCAGACCAAGTTTCAATCTCGTCAAGGTTCGAAATTCGTAATGATCCTTCTGTTGTTAGAAACTATGGTTCCTTGCTAATTGAATTCTCCAAGATTACACCTGATGGTATGGTTGTTTTCTTCCCATCTTATCTTTATATGGAATCGATTATATCGATGTGGCAAAGTATGGGAGTTTTAGATGAAGTTTGGAAGTACAAATTGATCTTGGTTGAAACGCCTGATGCCCAAGAAACTTCTTTGGCTTTAGATACTTATAGAAAGGCATGTAATAGTGGAAGAGGTGCAGTATTACTATCAGTTGCTCGTGGAAAGGTCAGTGAAGGAATTGATTTCGATCATCATTATGGAAGAACAGTATTGATGATTGGAATTCCCTTCCAATATACTGAGTCAAGGATTTTAAAAGCAAGATTGGAATTTTTAAGAGAAAATAACCAAATCAGAGAGAATGATTTCTTATCTTTCGACGCCATGAGACATGCTGCCCAATGTTTAGGAAGAGTCTTGAGAGGTAAAGATGATTATGGTATTATGGTGTTAGCCGACAGAAGATTTTCTAGAAAAAAAAACCAACTACCTAAATGGATTGCACAAGGTCTTCTCGATTCTGATATGAATCTATCAACTGATATGGCGTTGGCCAATGCTAAAAAATTCTTGAGAACTTTGGCTCAACCCACCAATCCTAAAGATCAAGAAGGGGTTAGTGTATGGGACCTTGCCCAGCTTGAAATCCATCAAAAAGAACAATCTAAACACCAGATTGAGCAAGAACAAAAGACTACAGATAATGATGGAAATCCAGATATTGATGATGATTTCATGGACATGGATGATGATGAACTTGCCTTATTATAGAATATATATTCATGTCAGTTCTCTAATACTTCAAATATTACCCCTGTCATTCCTATGAAAAATAGTATTTTTTTTCTTTTCTACTAGAGTAACAGCTCGCTTTCGACCTCACTGTGAGCCTTCAATAATGTTGTAGATGTCTCGAGATCCGGTTTATATTATCCTCGACATTGGGACACGGTACATTCGAGTCGGGAAGTGCGGAGAAGAGCTTCCATTCTTGACAATTGCCAATGTTAACTATCCTCCAACAACAGAAAAGCCAGGGTTCCTCATGTTAAATGATCATTCGTTAGATGCTGACATGCAAAATATAGTTATTGACCCCGACAAAAAACTCTTAATTGACACGTACCGGAGACTACTGCTGTTATGGATGAACCAAGTTGACGAGTTCAGTTTACATAGGGCTCTTGTCGATGTTTTCTCGAGAATGCCTTTGTCTTTTAGTATCTGTAAAATCATGATATTAGATCATAAATTATCCCAATTGGAGCGGTTTATCATATATAAGATACTATTGCTAAAAATAGGGGTACGGTCCGTCCAGTTTTTTCCAACTAGTTTGTTGTCTGTCATATCTGCTAATTCTTCCATTGGTTTGGTGATAGAATTGAATTGGTCTCAGATGAAGATCACTTCTGTAGCTGATTACAGAATTATCCACGAGTCAGATTCCATTGTGGGTATGACGGGTGAAAACATCTATTTTCAAATCATAGAAAATATCTTACAGAGGAACAAGGGGTTGTCCTTGGAGCCCAAAGAGCTACTTAAAAAGGTAGATTTATTCGTTGTCAACTACGTACATGCCGGAGATAAGGACACTCGAGACGTAGATATAGATGGAGTCATTTTTCCCGGAAGCTTGAAGACTGAGGTCGTCTCTAAATTTGTGAATAATGTGGCTGATGCCGTTTTTGAGCATCTTGGCCACATAAATATCGACTTGAAGAAAGTAATGGCAGATAATATTGTTTTCGACGGGGGTCTAAGTAATATTCCGGGTTTGAAAACCAAAATTTTGGAGGACATACGACATAAATTAGATGATAAAATTCTGGTTCATGGTATCCAGAGTTTAGGAGCTTGGCAGGGGGCATCAATATATTGCTCCACGTCTATATTGAAGAGATCAAGAACCATGAGAAAAGCGCAAGAAATGTCTAAGGAATCACTACGGGAGATAATCACGGATAAAGGTATACAAATATCAAAACTACCCAATACTTATGGCTTAGCCGTCTAATTCAAACATGTGGAGCAACGAGAAGATTGAAGTAATCTTCAAGGTCTAGATTTACTCTCTGATCAGGGTCAGCTTTCTTTAAATATTTTGACCATGGGTGTTTAACATGATATTCTTGAATGAGTTCTTCTTCTTTCTTTATCCTAAATTTGTCTTTGAAAAAACTCCAAAAACCTTTATTTTCTTCGGCAATATCATTGTCAAGCAAATCGAATTCTTCATTAAATATGGAGACTAATGCAAATTCATCAGTATATTCTTCCTCGATATCCGGTAAATCGTTGAGTGGACCGAATAATCTGGAGTCGTATTGCATTGGTTCCAAAAACGATAAATCTAAAGCCACGTTATTAGGTGCTAACTTAACAGTACACGGTTCTATTTCCAGCTGAACAGAGGATCTATATGGCATCAAAGTGGGGGCAAGTTTTATAATACTTCCTGAATCAGGGGAATAAACATGTTTTATATCTGGTAATGCGAGTTGATTAAGAGCTAAAGCCTCATAGAATATCTCAGTAGTATCATCTCGATTTTGGGTAGTATTTAAATTCCTATTTGTAATTGTAGTTGTATTTGTGTTTGTGGCATTATCATCAATTTTGACTGATCCAAATTCAGAAAAATCGTTATTTGGCACAAACTGGGGAATCTTTTGAGAAGTGACAACCCCATTGATCAGTCCATTAGTTATAGAACCATTCGGCTCAGATCTATCATCGGCAGTTCTACTTAAATTATCAAGCTCCACAAGACCAAAAGAATTATAGCCAGGTTTTAATCGCTGAGACTTTTGGTAAGCTTTCGATGGAAAAATAACAGGAAATTGTAGTGACCCCGGTAGAGGCTTAGAGTGTTTGTAGGAACTCTGATACAGGCTATTACTATAATATATGTTCTCGTTATTCGCCATGTTAGATTTAAAGAAGATTCGCAGCCAAAAGATTCTAGTTGATAAGCAAGGTTAGACTGCAAGCTATATCCTGCACAAAAGGACCGGGGGTCTGTGCTAAATTGGTATTAGGTAACCAATCCTGAATTCCTATACCTGTTGAGAGAGATTGCTCTCCTCCTTCTTTCAATGAACCCAATTCAGGTATTTCCCAAGTAGAATGAATAACTCAAGACACCTTCCCTGCAACTTAAATAAGTTGAATCTTTCACGTTTCTTATATGAGAAGATCTTGATCTCCTACAATAGTTGATCAAGCGTCAAGTCGAAAGTATTAAGAACTTGAACCTTCAAAGAATCTGCATTAGCTATGGGTACTTAATATGGGGATACTACCATCGAGCAGATGTAGGCTGAAAAGTTTCACGTACTTGAACGATTTTTTTTTGATGTTATGTAATAATATGGTGACCTATTCGTTCATGTCTCTGATAATGTGCTGGTTCAATTAACGAACTTGATATAGAAATGGCGCAAGAGGTTTATCCAGATAAAATATATTGGTTCAATATACTTGGTTCCATGACATCTTGAAGAACAATTATAATAATAGGAAATTGTAGCCAAAGATCAATTGACTATTAAGTTCAATTATTATAATATAAACTCACATACCACTATGTTAGTGGGGCCATTTCGATACATCTGTCAGTTCTATAAAGTTGTTCTTCTTAGGAAATAAACTTAACTTCTTTTGTTGGTTGTTTGCAAAGGTGCTCCCGGTATTTACTTTTGGTATCTCTCTTTACACGCCATAGTACCAATTATAGGCAGAAACTTTGATTAATTGTTTGCGTTGAACTCTATAATATAACACAAGCAATTCTATCTCTCTCCCGGTCATTTTTTGGTCTTCATTAATGTCCCCACATACTCCTGTAAATACTGGTTGTTATTTTCGTATCTCTCACACAAAGTTTTGGTGTCTCTGACGTTTCCAATAAGCTGTGAAATAGAGGATTTCAAAGCCTGGATTTCGTCAATTTTACGTTCTTTCGACAGGTCATTATGGGTTTCTGTATTTTCGGAATCGCTTGTTTGTTTATCTTTAATATGACTTGTTATTGGAGCTTCCATGGTTGTCGCAGGAACAGCTTCTTCCTGCATTTTCGAACTCCTCTAGTCTCCGCTGCAAATTCCTCCCCTAATGGAGAGTGCGGTAACTACAGTGCGAATACTAGTCACCCAAAATAGCTTAGAAATATTCAACAATGTCATGGTCCGGGTTCAAAAAAGCAGTTAACAGAGCAGGTATGTCTGTTACTGTGAAAGATGTAGACAAAACAATTGACAAGGATTTTGATATGGAAGAAAGAAGATACAAGACCTTGAAAACTGCTGGTCAAAACTTGCAAAAATCCAGTAAAGGATATCTCGATTCCCTCAGGGCTGTCACAGCTGCACAAGTTAACATTGCCGAAATTGTTAATAATTTATACGAAGAAAGTAGTCAAGGTGGCAGCCAATATGCAAGTGTTGGAAATTATTATTTACAAACAGTTAGGGAATTTGATGAAGAAACTGTTAAGCAAATAGACGGTCCATTTAGAGAAACTATTTTAGACCCAATCACTAAATTTGCCAACTATTTCAATGAGATTGATGAAGCAGTTAAAAAGAGAAGTCACAAGAAAATTGATTATGATCAATGTAAGGCAAAGGTCAGAAGATTGATTGATAAACCAAGTAAAGACGCCGGAAAATTACCAAAAGCTGAGAAGGAATTAGCTTTAGCAAAGGACATATTTGACGAACTAAATGAACAATTAAAACAAGAATTACCCCAATTGATCAGTCTTAGAGTCCCCTTCTATGATCCATCTTTTGAAAGTTTGGTAAAAATTCAATTAAAGTTTTGTACTGAAGGTTATTCGAGAATTGCTCAGATTCAACAATATTTAGACCAAACATCAAGAGATGAATATTCTAATGGGTTGTTAGATGGTAAGATAGATGATTTATTAAATCAAATGAATACCTTGAATATCACTGCTTTGGGTAAATAGAGGTGGTTCAGTTGGTGTATGAAAATATAGTGTATCAATAAGTACTATAATAAATGTGTAGTCTAATTAGGGGTCTCAAATTTACTGCTCCATGGCTCATGGCTCGGTTTTATGGCATTTTCCTGCCTTCGAAAATTAATCTAATTCCTGCGTCTAATCCCTTGTACCCTCTCGGGTCCAATTTTCTCACATCTTTATCTATTCGGTTTGACATAGACTTTTCGCTTTTCTTGCCGTTAATTGTTATTTTTAATTTGACTAATAAACCTATATATATTAAGGTCTCAATAATTGGTAAAGACTCCATTGGCCGATTCCAAATATCATACTTCTACACCATTTTTAGTCGAGATGAGGTTGGGAGCCTGCTCGTTAAATCCATATTTGGTCAATGCCATACAACTAATAATCACATACCCGAAAATATTCATATTATTTCCCGTATTTTTGGTCTTTGTTTTGGGATATAATGTCAACTACGACTTGACAATTCTAAAAGTGAACACTTGGTTACGATATATCCACCTATCCCAACTAAAATCAACTTTTCATAATCATAGATATATACTGGGATATAATCATACCTTGAAATACGAATCGGGATTTGCTGAACTTTCCAAGGTAATGAGATCAAGCTTGAATAATGCCCAACTTTCTAAGGTTACCTTTTCTGATGACAATGTGCTTACTTATGAGACCCTATCATCAATTCAATCTTATTTGGAATCGCTAATATCTTCCAACTATGGTCCAATACTTATCATGTGCCCTTTATTGGATTGGAATATTAACTTGAAAGGTCAGATTTCTACCGAAGCCATCGTATCTGCCATAAATTACTACTCGGATTTGACATTTAATTCCTTATATATTGATGATATTACATTTATCGATCACGTAGTTGAAGGCGCAAAAAAGATCAATATTTATATCATCCATAAATCTAACTTGGATATTAGGGCCCATTTCGCTGATCAGCATATCACCTCTTTGGTACAGCCACAAAGTATTAAGGAATTTATTGCCTATTTTATGTATATTCATGGGTATGGAATCATAGCTCGTATAGCTTCATTAGGTAAAATATGTATCCTGTTGGGTCTTACTTACCTCATGTTTCATTTGTACCTATCGATTTCCAACATTCATAGGGTCAAATCTAACTTGGGCATATTATTTGCCTGGACGGTTGAATTTAGTTTAAGTATAACTGCAACGGTTAACCTTTTCAAATTGTTGTATAAGTTCGATTTTTGGGAGCAAGTTTTCCATCCATCCACTTTTTTCACAAGAGCCGCTGCTATACTGACGATAATGTTGATTAGCTCAAGAAATTTGGTAAGAGTGATTTCGGAATTATCGAATTTCAGAGGCTATTGGGTCGATGATACAAAACACTCTCAAACAAGATTGTATAAGTTCTACGTCGGTATGAGTAATAATCCTGAAATAAGATACGATAAACTTGACTTTATAAGTAACATTTTGGGGTTCAACAAGGCTGATCTGAAGAGAGCCAGTTTTCCTCTCCCAAAAGTAACAAAGATTTTGATCCTTGACCTTTTTACTTTAAAGGGGGTACAAATTCTAAGTAATTTTATATTGAAATTTTATTATAGTGGGTTATATTTCAATTTTTTGGCCACAAAGCTTTCGAAATTCTCCAACTTCATCTGTGCTGCATTAATCTTGGATCACATTCTTCAATTGACATTTTTAGTGGGGATAATTATTGTTGATAATTATAGAACAGATGTGACCAAGATTCTCGATAACAGCTCAGATGTCTCAGACATAAACACTTTGAGCTATATATTATTGAGATCGAAACCAAGTAGTGAATCTCTAAGATATAAATTGGGTAAATCTTTGACGTTTGTGAGATACCCCATCAATATGAGATCCTGGATAGTGGTTTTGTTAACGTCTCAGCTCTGGATTGTTTTCGTCGTGTTAACTCACTGGGCAGTATCTGTGCCATACAATTTGTTTTACGAACGAGACTTCTTATCTAATTTGAAGATAGATGTTTTGGCTTTTGATTGCTTCTATTGTTTAGAATTTTTGATATTTGTAACTTTGATTTTATCCCTTTCTATTATAGTATTTAGATTTTCGGATTTCAAAGTAGATCCAGAAGGTATGAGTAAAATTCAATTATATGGGGCCAAGGAATTCAAATCTATTGATATGAAAGGTCATCATCATTTGGATATTATTAGGTTGAAGTCAAACAATTCGTCATTTATTATTTCTATCGGCCTAGATCATAAGATATTAGTATGGTCTCCATTAGATTTATCACAGCCCGTTGACATATCTTCCACTTTTGGTCTAGGAGATAAGGAAATGGAGTTTTGGCCGATAAATTTTGTTAATATTAGTTCCAATGGTGAATACATTATTTTGATCAACTTCAAGTTCAAACTTATCAGGTGCTACTCGAGATCTTCTGCAACTTTCTGTTGGACATCGTCCTTAGATGCAGATTTCTCTAAAGTTAAAATCTTGGAAACATTTTTTCGAGAAAAAACTGTTCCAGGATTCCTTCAAATGAAAAAAATGAAACACAGAAGGACGAACAGTGATGCGTCATCTATTAATGGAAATTTCCAAAGAGCTGATGCAGTTTCCAGCTTGGATTTTGTAATGGTATTAGATTCCGGTGATGTCCTAACTTTCACTTGTGATACTGGGGTAATAAAATCGATTTCAAACGTATTTGAAGAAGTTTATGAAGACATAGATATGGACTCATCAGGGACTGATTTATGGTTGAAATCGGCGAAAAAACTCGTCACACCAAGAGTTAACGATCGAATAATCTATCAAGTCAACAACAAAGATCTTATTGTCTCAATAGCTGTCAACAATAAGTGGAGATTCGTGAAACTCGACACAAGGGACAATAAATACAACAAAGAGGCTCTTGTAGATATTCCAATGTCCAGAGGAAACTCTTCAATAAACTATATTACCAGTCAAAATTATAACTTTGGGTCTACGAGCTCATCTCTCAAAGCAAATCATAATTCTCCCCAAAGGTCTGAACCAGTTGTGTCTATGGTTGAAATTAATAAGCCAATCATAGTGACAATGGAATTTGTTGGTATGGTCATAAGAGTGAACAATTCAGTAGCTGAATTGATTGACGTTCAAAGTGGAATTATTCTTCACAAAATAAATGTGGGACATTTCAAACCTTCGAGTTTCAAAGTGTCACACCTGGAACCAACTCATTGTAAATTTTGTGGGTGTGTTTCAATCAAGAGTTTGTCGGTTGTATATGAAGATTTCCATTCCAAAACATTGATGATTCATACGCTCAAAGTTTTAAACACCAGATCAAGAACCAATATTTGTCTTCGGGTCGAAAGAGATCCAAGAGAAATTAGATGTGCTGGTTTCGATGATGTCGTCGAGGAACAATTCTGGTATGATGACATCACATCCTGGGAAGTGACAGATATGAATATGATAATAGGTATAAAAAACATCAAAAATGAGTCCATAGAAAAATTCAATTCTGGTAAAGAATCTGGTGATTCAAGTACGAGACTTCGTAGTCTCAATACTCATAAGAGCAAACTCAAGGCCAAACCGATTGAACATGAAGACAATTGGAAAGGTTTTATTATTACTTTGTATGACGGTAAGCTAGAGGACTACGATATTCCGAATTTAAAAATGGGACTTATTTGCAATAACATTAACTGCATTGAGAAATTTGGTTTTAAATCCGTTGCAGTCAGTTTCGGAGCCTCTATCAAAGTACTCTATTTAGGGAATGATAAGTTGATTGAAGACAATTTATATTTCAATGATCTAACAAAAAATAAAGCCATTAATAATGAATTACTATTTATCAACAAAAGACGTCGGAAATGATATATGTATTATCACAGAAAATATATACTGTATGCAAATAGTAGTGTAAAATCAGATGCGTCTATCGTCTCCACATTCTTCATATGATTGCGAAAAGTTATAAACGCCTATGAAGAAATGAACGACCATGATATCATATTTGCCAGTTTTCAGCCTTCAGATACAAGGCTCCTAAAAAACAGTAGTAATAATCAATTGTTGATAGATAATCCAATTTTGTCGTCTATTTTATCCAAGATTTTCCCTTATTTATTGATTGTCGATAATGCTTTGGAAATAATAACTTGGACAAATAATGACCCCTATACCAACTTCCTTATAATCATCATGTATTCTATTTTAATCATGTATTGGCATAGTATAAGTTTGATAGTTTATCCCATTCTCATATCATTGATATTTTCCTATATTATATGGAACATAAACTCCACTATTTTTGATATAAGATACAATGAAAAACCTACTATTGATGAAATATTGAGAACGTTACATAATATTACGGTGAGATTTGAAATGCTTTTAAAACCAATAGAACGTCAAAACTTGAAGCTTCGGAATTTTGTTCAATTGTTTGTGGTTGCAACTTTATTAACACCTGTGCATTTGATTATTATAAACTATGCGTTAACCCCTCAGAAATTCTTGTGGCTATGTGGGTTATTCTTTTTAAGTTATCACTCTCCTTGGTCATATTCATTGAGAAGATTACTTTGGAGATCCATCTATATTAGAATCTTTGTGTTCTATTTGACGGGATTAGACGTTAAGAGAAATTTAGAAAACAAAACGAAGACAACGGTGGTGTCACATACTACTGACGGAAAGACATTGGGTGATTTCAAGATTCTTAGTAAACAAATAGAGTCACCCACCAGACTCAACCAAACAGTGTTGTTCGAGTTGTTAGAAAATGAAAGAAGATGGATTGGCTTAGGGTGGTCGAATTTATTATTGCCTCATGAAAGATCCAATTACTGTTTTGCTGATTCGTTGACCGAAACAGGTGAAATTTCTGCATTTGAGCCTCCGACTTATGGTAATGATTTATATTCTTACCATTGGGAATGGTTAGATGAAAAATGGAATATTGATATGGAATATAGTAAAAATAAGAATAAAGGCTGGAAATTCTTCGATAATTATTGGGAAAATGGCGATTTCGTTGATGGGTTTTCTAAGTTCACTCGTTCTAGAAAATGGATCCGAAAAGCCAGATTGGTCATTGACAAAAAAAGTAAAGTTTATGATGAATAGAATACTTTAAATACATAAGTAAATATGTAATGCCATATAAGATTATGCGTGTCTCGCACACTACCTGCTCATCGCGGTCTAGACAATTTTTCATCTTACAACACTTTTACATAAATTAATCTTTACTAATAATCCACAATGGAAAAGGATTTAGGTAAAGGATCTAGAGTCAACGGTAAAAATTGGAAAGATGATAAAGGTGCCTTTAGAGTTAAGAGTTTTGGGGTTGGAAAACAGACTACTTTCGATAAAAGAAATGCCAAAAAATTGCAAGAACAACAATACAAAGCAAGATTACAAGACTTAAAACAAGAAAAGGAAGATGCCAAACAAACTAGATTGGCAGAAATTAAGAGAAGAAGAGATATTAAGGAAGAAAAGGAGAGATTTGAGATGATGGCTGCTAAAATGAATAAGAGAAAGGCAGAAAGATTAAGGAGAAAAGAAAAAAGAAATAAATTATTGAAGGAGCGTTAAACTTACCAATAGCGTTCCAATTCACTAGCTCAAATCACTAGTTAAACCACCTGAAAATCTGCATTATTAATATCTCTATCATTAAAGGTTAATATTTCTTTTGCGCAACAAGCCATTAATCCGCAATTAGAAAATGTATTACCCGGACAAACGCACTAGTATATAAGCAACCGCAATTCCCCTTCCCGATTTTTTTTCTGACACGAGGCTCTTTCCTAATCGGGTAATCAGATTGCAAAAAACCTAAATTAAGAACATCTTTCGGTTTCTAGGGTTTTGTATAATCAATTAATATATAATATAATCGGTTAATTTTTGATCACATTATATTCGTTGGGGATACATTAAATTGTCATCTCACTCATATAGTTTAATTCATACAACTGCTTCCGCAAACAAACTCCACAATTAACTACCCCATACCATGGATTCATTAAAATTACCAGTGACTCCAGCTAAGGCTAAAGCTTTTACCGGTCCAGATTCTTTATCTTATCCTCAAGGTATAAGTTTAGAACAACAACAGCAACAGCAACAGCAACAAATGAAAAGAGAAGAAGCTGATGGAATTATAGAACCAAAGACTGAAAATGATGATGGCTCAGCTTTAGGTATAGTGCCTACTTTACAAAATATTGTAGCTACTGTCAACTTGGATTGCAGATTGGATCTAAAGACAATTGCCCTTCATGCCAGAAATGCAGAATATAATCCAAAGCGTTTTGCTGCTGTGATTATGAGAATTAGGGAACCAAAGACGACAGCTTTAATTTTTGCTTCTGGTAAGATGGTCGTTACTGGTGCAAAATCTGAAAATGATTCTAAATTAGCATCTAGAAAATATGCAAGAATCATTCAAAAATTGGGTTTCGACGCCAAGTTCACCGATTTTAAGATTCAAAATATTGTTGGTTCTTGTGATGTCAAATTCCCAATCAGATTGGAAGGTTTGGCCTTCAGCCATGGTACTTTCTCATCTTACGAACCAGAATTATTCCCCGGTTTAATCTATAGAATGGTTAAGCCAAAGATTGTTTTGTTGATTTTCGTCTCCGGTAAAATTGTTTTAACAGGTGCAAAGCAAAGAGAAGAAATTTATGCTGCTTTCGAGGCTATCTACCCGGTGTTGAGTGAATTTAGAAAGTCTTGAGGTCATTATTGTATTGTATTTTAAAAGATTTTATCATGTATTTTAGCATATAGATAAAAAAAATTGGGTTAATATATGGGATTCAAAAATACTTGTATATTTCTTCACCTCTATTTCATTTGTTGTGCTGATTTACGGTTTACCCATTCGAAAAATTCACATCTACCCTCGTTGTTCAATCCAACTACATTCTTTGGGCAACACCAGAATTTTTTACCTCTTGTATTCGCATTGTTTAAGCTTGTCTTCATTTGGCAACTTTCTCCGTGGTGACATTTGGGAGGCTTTCCATAAATGGCCAGAATATTCAACAGGTTGGGCCCCTTGCATTCTGATCTTAAAGGTCTATATATTTCATTTTCTGGTGATTTGTCTTTATAACCGTTTACTTGAAAAAAAGAATTGATTGGTTTTTGATCACCTACTTTTTCAACTTTTCGACTCTTGTATACAAGTGGTTTCTTGTCTTTTGCGCTATCTTCGCCGTTTTCCTTATCAAACGCATTAGCTGTTTCAATGTGTCTCTTTCTGGATTTAAACATCGTAGAAATATCGTGATGCTTTGTTATCTTGTGAAACTTTCTAGCCTCAAATAGTAATTTCTTTATGGGTAGCATTTCCCCTTTGACTTCTGTATCAGGAGTTTCGAAGTCGGTAAATATAGGACAATGGTCTGAGCCCATTAAAAAGGGCCAATGGGACGCATTCTTTACTCTTTTACTCCAATAATTTGTGGTTAAAATCAAATCAATTCTGGAACCGTAATTTGTCTGACGAGCGCCATTCAAAGTATTCCAGCAAGTATAAATACCAAGCTTTCTACCCTGGAATGATCGAACTGTATCATGGAGAAATTCTGATGTGCCGCATTTTGAACTCTTTATCTCGTCATGTACATAGGACCCTAGGTAAGATCTAGAATATCTTTCCTGTCTAAACTTCAAGCATTCCGAATTGTTATGTCTCTCGAATTCTTCTCCATTCTCGTAAAACTTGATGAGATTCTTCTTCAATCGCTCCTGTATTCCGTCCGCTTGGTCAATGAGGTTTAAACTGATATTTATGTCACCCAATATCAATACCTCTTTACCCATCTTCTTTAAGTTTTGACATCGTTTAATCAAGATTTCTGTGAATTTATTTTTAAAATGTTCACCTTCTTCTGTACCCATTGAATTAGCAGGACAATATACTGAGAAAACTACCAAACCACTAGCTAGCTCCACCACAACAGCCCTTCCTTCTTGGTCCAATGTGGTGGCAAATTTTTCATCGAGCCATTCGGAATCTTGACGGGTGACATATCCTCCTATAGCCTCAGAATCATCTAGATTAACATACCTCTTTCTAGTCTTCGCATCACTTGAGTTGTAAAGAAACCCTGTGATACCCTCTTCAGCTTTGACTATAGACAAGCTATATCTCAAGGCCATACTCTCCGTCTCTTTTGGGACCCTTACAAATAGCCCCACTCCACTGTAACCCTTTTTAGCGGAAGGAAGAGATATGAAGGATCTGTAATCACGGATATCACTGAGATTTATCGACGATAGATTTCCATTTGTTAATTTGAGCTCTTGTAAGGAAATTACATCTCCTTGCAAAAATTGAAATAAGTCATTAAAGTCATTATTGAATTTGTTCCACGGCGCGTAGTTTCGTAGGGTCTTTATGCCGTTAATGTTGAACAGAATAAAACGAATACACGTGTCCGGTTTTTTGTCGATTCTATCGAGGCTCTTATCCCTATATTCTCTTGGGGGGTCTTGAGTTAGTTTCGGCGGTTGTGTATATTGCAGAGAGGGTTGACTCATTTGTAACCGTAACCATAATTATGTCTCTTTAAGCTTCACATCGAATCTCATTACGCACCTAGTTAAGCCGCAATTCTAGACCAGACGCGGTTGGTGAAAAAAAATTTGAAAAATTAAAAAAATAAACGCGCATTTTATTCGGCATCCATAAAACCTAATCTGAAATTATTCAAATACCAAGCGACTCAAAAAATTAATACCCATAGCCTTTGTTGATTCATTCTTTTGATTCTAGTTTGCTGTAATCTTAAACTTTCTTGCTGCAATCGACACCCAGGGACAATTCTTTCAGTTATCGAGTCCTATATTTTTTATTATTGAAATCCTCCCACACAGTCCTCATGATTGAACCCGAATCTTTTCTTAAGAACTCTCCCTTCTCCGGAGAAATGAACTATAATTTGGCTAATACCACACCGGAATTATTGAAATTTCAACTACAAGAAGAACACAAAAGTAAACTTGATCTGCTTGATCATAGCAATGATGAATCAGAATTTGTCTATAATGAAGATTTCTTCAATTCTTCCTTCAATAACCATTTACAATCAAAACTAGAAGAAGGCGATCTTTTACTTGGTGAAATTCCAAGTTTGATCTCAACTCCTACTAGTGAATCAGATAGTTCTGATTCACTGGTTGAATCTAACAGGACAATTAATTATCTTAACTTGAAAGTACTAATTGAAAATTCAGTATTTGATATCAGTAAAATCTCCAAAAAACTGATTGTTTCTTTGAATGCAATCAAGGGAATCAAAGCTTTGATTGATGAGAAGACCGAATTAAAAGATTATTATCTTTCTAAATTATCCATATCACAACAATTTATTAGTAACTTTGCCGGTGAAGAAATTGATCCAAGCATATTGATCAAAATTGTTCAATCTAATAACTTTTTGAATTCCAAAATTATTGAATTAAGTCAAGATGTTGGTGATTTAACCATGAAATTGAACAACCATAATCTATCTTGTTTATTGTTAGGTTACGTTGAAGATATCAAAATATCTAATAATTTGACCTTGAACTCCAATAATCCCTCATCTAATTACAGAATCATATTTGATAAGTTCATAAGTCATCTTGTATCCCTTTCTGCCAAGAAGAATATCACCCTTCCGCCACCTTCGGCAGATACCGATTCAGCTGAAGCAAAATATGAATGGATAACAGAATGTGTTGATACATTGATTGGCTCAGCACCTTCAAAATCGGTACCCAACAGCGCTGGCTCTTACGATGTATTACATACCAGCTTATCTGTACCCCATTCGTCTTCTAGAGAGGATAGTCCCAGGAACATGGGTAATGATATCACCGATATGAATAGTACTTTATTGAATGAATCTTCCATTTTTTCCATGAATCCATCTAATGCCACCGATAATAAGATTATTAATGATTATAAAACTGCTTTGAGTGATTTGAGATTCAGTCATCAATATCTAATCAAAGAATTTGAGTACTCAAGGGAGAATTCTCTCAAAATCATCCAAGATTACCGTAAAAAAGTAGGCACTTTGGAAGACGAACTTGAGAAATATAAGCAAGGGAAGTCTGAACAAAAGAATGCACCAGAAGATACTATATCAGATGATTCAAAAGATAAAGAAATTGCAAAATTAAGAAATCAATTGGCTCTTTTAAGAATAGATAAATTAGGTATTGAAGGTGAACAGAATGATAGAAAAAAGAGTATGAGTAATGCTATTTTAAGAAAAGAATTCAAAAAAATAGTCAGCGATATTCAAGATCAATATGAGATTGAGTTGGGACAAGAGAGAATTTTGAGACAGAATCTTCAAAAGAAGATTAATGAAAGAGAACAGTAAAAATATTATTTCCTTTTATATTTGTAAATTAAACTTCAAGGTTTCGTGTATAAGTTAGTCATAGAAGAATTACTTCAATAATGTATTGTAATTTGTGATTGCAAGAGACGCGATTTGTTGCAAAATATTAAATATCTTATTTCGTTCATCTACCTATGAGAAAAAAGCTGGCAGTAAGCATAGACCCTCTCCTGGCCCATGTACCAGAAGACCTTCGTATTGTCAAGCTCCTATTCTTGTCTCAAAAGTTTCACGATGCAGCTAAAAGAATAAGTTCTCAAACTTACACGGAGGAAGAGATAACACGATACTTTAAGTTGATTAAACTATCTTTGAAGTGTTTGAAAGTGGTTATTAATAAATATGAATTACTCCTTCATCCGACGGTGCGCTGTGCTGTATTTTATAAGTTGGCATATCTATTCCTCAAAGAAGTGAAAAATTACCATTTGGCTGATGTTTACTGTTCCAGGTGTCTCAAGCTTGCAGATAGAAACTCGTTGAGTAAATTCTCTTCGACAAGCAGACTTCTACATGTCGAGATATTGTCTCGTACAGACTTTGGGTTTGCCGAACATCAATCGCTTCAGTATCATGACACTTGGGAAAAAAGTCTGTCTGACCTTGGCTTTTCATTGGCCATGAGAAAACACATTTTCAATGAACTAGGAAAAAGTCAATATCCAAGCCTGAAAGAGCAAATACATATATATTTGTATTTATTGAACTGTCATAAGGCACTTGAAGAAAATAACTCAAAAAAGTTTGAATATCTTGTAAATGCCATTGACCAGAATGTTTTCTTGGAAACTACCCTACCTGTACAGCTAAGCGTTATTTATCTTCTAATCAGTCTATTAGCAGCTCTTTTCAAGAATGATTTTAAATCTTTTAGGAAGCATGCGAGATCTTTAGATGCTTTAGTAAATCGGGAAAGACAAGACGACTGGAGTCGATGGGAGTCTAACGGGTTGTTCACAATTGAATCTACTTTTCCTGGATCAAGCCGAAGTGAAAAGATCGAATTTCGGATTCACTGGTTGAACCAAATAGAATTCGTTTCCTTGTTTAAAGTTATAACCGGCCTTGGACTTGTGAATCAAGGACTCTTAAAGATTTCGTCAGGGCCTCTCGGCTCCGCTGCTCGTAATATGGCACAATTGTTTGACCAATTGCACAATGCAGACTTTGAGTTTGGTGGTTCCCTTGAGCATTTCGAGGAAAAGAAATCTATTTTTTCAAAGTTGTTTATTAGAATCCTTCTCTATCAAGACTTGCTTCAAGTTCTTTATCATACCAGACCAGGTCAAAGAGTCTCACCTGATGTGAGGAGTAGAATTCATGGAAGCATGATAAAATTTCTGGAATTTATCACTAATGATAAAATTGCTAATCACATCGATAGAAATATCAGATACTTAGAAGGGCTTATCCATATGCATAATAAAGATTTTCCTGTTGCATTCACTACGCTTCAACCGCTAGTCGATTTAAAAGCTCCAAAAGACGATATAGCTATATTCTCAGCACTCCAAATATTGTCTATCTTGAACTCGAAGGGGATGAAGACGATGTTGGCCGAAGCTAATGAAACTTTAGATCAAACTCGAAAGGATTACCTTCATCTATTTCTCGATGGTGGAACTTCAAACAGTTTCACTTACGCCAATGCTGAAGTTTGTAGTACCTTTATTATGCTCAGGCTATCCCATGGACTGCTGAATACGAGCCTTGGGAAGGACTTGGCTGATGTAGATAGTAAATATTTGGGTACAACATTCAGCAAATTGGCTTTGAATATAATGTTAATATTTAATGGTTCATCAACGGATGAAGTGGATGAGAGGTTGTATGCGTGTTTGAAGCTTTTGAAAAAAAGCCAAGATACTATTATAGACGACATCATGAAACTTTCATTTTATAAAATAAAGTTGTTTGTATTGGAGAGGAGGGCGTCCTCTAGTATACACATAGAGGAGATAAAGCTCAAAATTACAAGTCTTGAAGATAGCCTTCACTTAACCTAATTTTTTTATTCCTTTATAAATTATACACATAACGGAACTGAGTTCCAATTTATAACATGCTTAACTAATCCTTTTTGGATTTCTTCTTCTTCTTAGGAGATTCTTCGTCTTCAGCTTTACGTTTTTTGTCTTTCTTTTCTTTCTTTTCTTTCTTTTCTTTCTTGTCCTTCTTTTCTTTCTTTTCTTTCTTCTCTTTCTTCTCTTCAACCTCATTTTCTTCTGGTTCGGATTTCTTTGGATATTGAATTTCTGGAGCTTCTAACTTGGATGCTGGTACAGCTGGAGCTGGTTCTTCGTCGTGGTCCTTGTATTCCGACTTCCAAGAATCTGGAGTACTTTCATTAACTCTACCATATTTATCTAATTTACCGTCAGCCTTCATTTGCTTTTTCTTTTGAGCAATTGGACCCAATCCCCATCTTCTTGGGTAAGTGTCACGTTCCATTATACATCTTTTGACCTTTGCGACAACACCGTGATCACAGGATTGTAAATCAACAGAAGTCATTTGAGCGATACCAATGGCAATAGCTTCACCCTTGGTGGTCATTAAAACGACTTCATCGTAAACTTCGATACCTTCTTCGTAACGTAATAAACCTGGAATCATCAATTTAGCACCGTAACAAACTGCATTGACAGCAGAATCTTTGACGACAACTCTCTTATAACCAACCAATAAGGTTTCTAACGGTTGAATAACCTTTCTCAAATAAGTTTCATCTCTGGTATTATCGTAAACGTATTGAGCGTCTAAAACATCATGCAAAGTAACCAAGTCATCACTTTCAGACATAGCACCAGAACGGACTCTTCTCAATTCTTGCATATGACCACCGACACCTAAAAGCATACCTAAATGAACACATAAAGTTCTCATATAAGTACCAGCTTCACAAGAAGCCCAGAAAACACCTAAGCCTCTCTTATTATCGAATTCAATCAAATTAGAATCATAAATAGTTCTAACTCTCAATTGTCTCTTAACAGCAGAAATCAAAGGTGGCCTTTGAAATAAAGCACCAGTCAAATTCTCTAAACTTCTTCCTAATTCTTTTTCTTCTTTGAGTTCATCATGTAATCTAACAATACAGACATATTCTTTACCAGCACCTTGTTGGGACTTAACTAATCTTGTAGCTCTATCGACACAGACAATAAGACATCCAGTAACTTTTGGATCTAAAGTACCCGAGTGACCGGTCTTTTCAGATCTCAAGATTCTCTTGACCCAAGCAACAACTTCGTGAGAAGATGGGTTAGAAGGTTTATCTAAATTGATGACACCAGATGAGACATATGATTTAATATCTCTCTTTAATGGAGAACAACCGGAAGGAATTGGAGTATAATGTCCACTTCTGACCAATAATTTGTCATAGTTCTTCAATAATAAGGGCCAACTGGAGGTGTCCTTGCTTGGCTCGATAGTTTCTGGCTTGATAACGTAATCTTCTTTGGACATGTTATCAGTGTTTCCCTTACTTCTAAAAAATTTTCACGCAAAGGTTTCAAGATGAGATGAACTGCGAGAGAAAAATATGGTGTATATATGCAGGATATATAAGATAGAACGTAGATTATACTGACATCTTTTTGGTGATATCATGTTTGATCAGTTCTAGCCAAAAAAGTTCTCTACCAACACTTCGAAGTGTTTTGACACAAGATTCGAATGTCTCATCATTAATTAGTTCAGACTCTCCCTCGAAATACCCACTTACCAAAGCAATACAATCCCGATTCGCTTTTATTTCACTGACAGTACTATAGAGTTGATCAGTAAGAACTGAATCAGGTATGATTAATTCGTCAAAACTATATTTTTGGTCGAAGTTGATGTACACATGGTCCGGGTCTTCTTCGTTCAAACTTAACATTGACTGAAGCTGACCATTCAAATTGGCTATAGCATTGACTTGCCCCGCTAGATATTTGTAGTGATTTTCGAGGTTACATTTATTTGCATCAGCCAGCCCATTGTGATGTGTGAGCTGCTGGTGAAGCTTTTCAATCTTCAAACTATTGATTTTTATTTTCTCTAACTCTTCAGTCTTGTGCAGAGGAAGTTCTAAGATTATCTTGTTCAACTGATCAGATACCTGTTGTAGAAGTTCGGTACTATCTCTCGTGATGTTCGGAGAGACACTCCTATCATCCCTATCCATCAAATCGTCAAGTTGTTGACGACTGGAAATCATGGGGTGGTGAGCTTGATGCTGCTGTTGCGGGTTAGGGGAGCCATGAGAGGGTGACCTCGTATTTACATCAGAATCTAGGTATCCGTAATATGCTGGAGGGGATATTCCTGATACAGGGTAAGGGGATGAGTGTACAGCTTGTGTTGTGCTTCCTGTTACTGACTGTTGATAAGTACCGGATTGATGTGGAGGTAAAGTTTCAGAAGATAGGCTTTGCGAGGGTAACGGCAATGGGGCTTGGTATCTCGAAGGAACTTCCGAAGTAAGAAATGAGCTTGGAGGATTTGTCTGTGATTCTTGTCTTTCTTGTGCTGCTGGTCTTGAGGGCAAGGGTGTGCCAGTAACCTGGGGTGAAAGGGATGTGGATAATGATAGATTGTACTGAGACAAGTCCGTGCTCTGTTCATACAGAGTTCCACCATAACCAGCCCTTCTGGGGGGTTGTGAGGTCATTTTGGGGGGAAGTTGAGGAGCATTTGCTGCAGTCAAATAAATAGGTGGTTCAGTCATGAAGATATTGGACAATAAGCCAATGAGATTAAGTAAATTGAAAGATTTTATGCTGTTAGGGTTACTTTTTTTACATTGATTAAACCAATCTGTCAAATATGGGTGAAATATCCTTCCTTGACTATCCATAAAGTTGCCCGGTTTAAGAAATATCCCCTTGGTATTGTCTGGTATAACATATACAAAAGGAACTCCATTCTCATCAGCTTCTTCTTCAAAGTCATTGAAAGGATACTGCAAAGGCACCCAAATTTCTACAGGAATCTTACCATTTATATTGCCAAAAACATTAATTAACAACGTAGATCTACCTGATTTCTCACACGTATGGACTCTAGTCCTTATCCTAAAACCTTTTCGGAAGTGAGCCTGGAGCATTTGCAAAATATGAGTGTAGCATATCTGCTTATTCACATATTGTGGTTGTAATACATCATATACCCATTTGACTAATTGTGGAGGTAATTGGGAATTGCTCTGATCTCCCATAGCCGTGTATTGTCACAATGTCTTGAATCTTACTCAACTAACTCGCACTCGCAGAAGCACGAAGCACGAAGCACGAAGTTTCGAGGTAATCTTTTATCAACTTTCCTGCTTAGATAAAATTTACAAGAACATATGAGTGGGTATGTATATTATGAATATTTGCGCTTTGTTTCGCTGACATTTTCGTGACTTCTTACACAATTTATAAAATAGCTATGTGCTAAGCTTTTTTAGGTCGAGAAGGCTTCAAAGGGTCAACGATAGATAAAAATAACTACTAATATTCTAGATATACCGTATTAATTGTGTTTATACTTACCGTGGCCGTTTGTTCTTTGGCTTGGGTAGCTGCTCCAAAACAAGATAGGACCGTATGGAGATCATCGGTTATATTATGTATTTCAATGATGTTCTTGATGTGGGCTTTCACATATTTGAGTCAATTACATCCATTAGTGACTCCAATTAGATCGGACTTAAGACCTGAAAAGAAATGATTGATTGGATATATGACGATTTAGATTCTTGATTATATATTAATAAAAACAACCTATTTTCATTGCACTTCTTTTTGGAAGGAACCCGTTATGTACTCTCTGCTTTATTCTTAAAAACCAGCTAACTCTTGACATTCATTCCTGAAATCCCTTTTATTTCCATTGCTTCGTATCCTTCCCCGACTTCGCCAATCAATAGTCGCCATGATCGCCAGTACATTACCCATCCAACTACCTTCCAATCTGTTCACGTGATTTGGCCGGGTAATTGCATCCTGAGTATTTCTACTTAAATGAAAAAATGAATTAAAAAAAAATATTCCAACTTATGATTATGCGTTGCCATAAGTGAAATCGTCGTACACAAACTGTTAAAGAATATGGGTGTGTTCATGATTATCATTTATGGCAAAACATAGACTCATTTTACCACTCCTGTTTCTGCCCCATATTCTTATTCTGCCATAGATTGATGGGTTCTAATTAAGGAGGAGATCAAGCTTTACAATGTGTACTTGACGCTTGATACTTGTCTTGTTCTTGTTGTGAGGATCGTGTGGTTAGGTTTTGTATCCATGAGTGGCAGGATTGCACCGTTGCAATCCGGCCTGATCGGCCTCCACTACATTTATTCTCCCTGTAAAACTCTCTATTATTTTGTAGTTCAACGACTAAAAGATAAAGCCTCGTGAAACATATCGATCATTTCCATACATCTCTTGTGCTGTGTACATCCTTTTTACCAAGGTATTTACCACTGCCCAACGGGAGGGATGTATATCAGACATATTTTGTGCATGTACGACCCGCACTGATACTGAAAAGTTTTCAAGAAACTGACATAAATCTACACTGTATATATATAGAGCAATAATGCAAATCACATTATCTGACGAAAGCAAGGAAAGAATCTCCACATTATTAGAATACTCTAAGACTATTAGTCATTACGGGTTTATTCCTTTCATTCTTTACTTAGGCTGGTCCTCAACCCCAAGCAAGCCAAGTTTGTTGAACTTATTGTCTCCCTTCCCATCCGTTTAAATAGCCCTAAATAGTTTCAATCCACGTACCAAATACTGGCCGCCTCTTGGATGTTATTCTCTATATAAGATGATCCACCACTCTGTATATTTTCTTTATTGCCGCTTGATAATCATTTGACCTATAGTCTCATCTCGCACTAAGATTTACTTATGAGTATATTATCATGAACAATATACAAATAGAATCAGTGTCAGGGTTAACGGCTGGCTTGGTGACGACAATCATAACTCACCCGTTGGACTTGATCAAGGTTCGTCTTCAATTGTCCACCACGACTCAAAGTCCGCTTAAGCAAGTGCTAGATACTATCCAGAAGCAGCTGCAACTTAAAAACCATTCCTTGTTCAAAGAGGTTTATAAAGGTTTATCTCCTAACTTAGTAGCAAATGTAGCTGGTTGGTCGCTATATTTCACGTTATATGAAGAAGTGAAAACAAATTTTAATCCTTCGTCATCGAATACTCTTAAATACTTTAGTGCATCTACTGTATCGGGGTTAATCACCTCGATATTAACTAACCCACTTTGGGTTTTGAAGACAAGATTTTTAAGTGAAGGTAGTCGATACAAAACTATATGGGGCTCCTCAAGAATAATTTATAAAAATGAAGGAATCAAAACATTTTGGACGGGCTCAATACCATCCCTTTTCCAAGTGTTTCTGAACAGTTTACAATTTACAATATATGATCATCTCAAGGGCTTCAAAATACTCCAACCCTATAAGAGAGATTACGATATACAATTCTACTTCGTTGCATCTGCGTTTTCAAAGCTTACGTCTATGTTAATAATGTATCCATTTCAGGTTATTCGATCAAATTTGCAAAAGTATAATTCTGATTCGATGGTCATAGAACTAAGGAATCTATATATAACAAGAGGATGGTATAAAGGATTCACCTTAAGCGTGTTGAAAGCTGTTCCTGCCACGTCCATTACATTTGTAACTTATGAAACTATGAAGAATTGGCTTACGCGTTTTGAACTCGAAAAATAACTCTTGACGTGAATGAAGAGATCAGAATATCAAGATGAATCCACCACAAGGGTGGATACAAAAAGGATAAAGACGAATGTGACATCCATGGATCCCACTCCACAAGCTCACGAAAAAAATGAGACCGTGGAAATCGATACAGAAGAACTTGCATGGTTACCACCATCATTGCATAATATGAATCAATACTTCAATTCCATCTCGTATTCTTCCCCTGTCCCAAATTTCGGTGATGAACCCTTGATCTTAGGCGTTGACGAGGCTGGTAGAGGTCCTATTTTGGGCCCTATGGTTTACAGTGTTGCTTATTGTAAGGAGCTGTATGTTGATAGACTCAGAGATTATGGATTTGACGACTCCAAAGTATTGAAACACGAATTCAGACTCCAATTATATAAACTTATAGATGAGAAGAATCATGACTTGAATGACAATATTGGCTACTTAACCACTATTCTATCAGCCAAAGATATTGCAAGTGGGATGTTGAGAGTTCATCAAGGCAATTATAATTTAAACGAACAAGCCCATGATACGACAATCGGCTTAATTAAATTATTGGTGGAACAAAAAGTGAATATAAAACACGTCTATGTTGACACTGTTGGCCCACCAGAAAAATATCAAGCTAAGCTAACATCGATATTCAGGTCCAATAATATTGGATTCACCGTCACCAAGAAAGCTGACAGTTTATTTCCTATTGTCAGTTGTGCATCCATTATCGCTAAAGTGACTAGGGATCTATATTTACATTACTACAATCAAATAGACCCTCTTTTGAAAGACACGATACTCGGTTCAGGCTATCCTTCAGACCCACGAACAAGCTCATGGCTCAAAGGTAATATCGATTCAGTTTTCGGGTGGCACTATGGAATATTGCGTTATTCCTGGCAAACTGCCAAAGACAGTTTGGAAAAAAATAATGCCGTCGAAGTGGAATATGAGACCGAATCTTATAATCAGCCATTTAAGTTAAATGGTTATAGTTTTGGTAAAAAGGTCAATTTATAGATAGTTAGTCAATTTATGGTAGTTGGTCATTTTGTAGATAGGTAACGATCAATGATGACCCGTAAATAAAAATAATTCGTACCATTTTAGAGCCGGGATTTTTCGGAACTAACGAGAGGATCCCTCACCCAGAATTCGCGGACAAATATCCCCGTCGTTAGGTTCGCGCGCGCAACGGAAAACATTGATGCGATTAAGGATAAAGCGAAACACCGAACAGAAAATTTTCATAAAGTTTTATTAAAAGAAATATAAAATGTCACTTATTGGAAGCTCTAGAACTATGGCATTGAGACTCGGTTCTTTACCAGTCACCAAGAGATTCATGATCTCCTCCTACCAATTAGCTAGATTTTACTCGTCTAAATTCCCTGATCATGTTGTCATTAACATGCCTGCTTTGTCTCCAACCATGACTCAAGGTAATATCGGTGCTTGGCACAAAAAGGTCGGTGATGAATTAGCTCCAGGTGAATCCATTGCTGAAATAGAAACCGATAAAGCTTCCATGGATTTCGAATTTCAAGAAGAAGGTTTTTTGGCCAAGATCTTAATGGGAGATGGATCTCAAGAAGTCCCAGTAGGTAAACCAATTGCAGTTTACGTTGAAGACGCTGATTCCGTTTCTGCATTTGAAAGTTTTACTGCTGAAGATGCAGGTGATTCAGGTGCTTCTCCTGCTCCAGCAAAGGAAGAATCAAAATCTGAAGAGTCAAGTTCTGAACCATCAGCTCCAAAATCTGAATCGAAATCAGCCTCATCTACCACTAAAGCTCCAACTGATAGAATCATTGCATCTCCATTGGCCAAGACTATTGCTTTAGAAAAGGGTATCTCTTTGAAGACTGTTAAAGGTTCCGGTCCAGGCGGTAGAATTGTCGCTAAAGATTTGGAATCAGTTGAAGCTCCAAAGACTGCTGCTGCTGCTGCTACCGGTGCTTCTGCTCCTACTTATGAAGATATTCCACTCACTTCTATGAGAAAGACTATTGCTTCTAGATTATTACAATCTACTCAAGATATTCCATCCTACTTTGTCTCCTCAACTATTTCAGTCTCCAAATTATTGAAGTTAAGACAATCATTAAATGCTTCTGCTAACGATAGATATAAATTATCTGTTAATGATTTATTAATCAAAGCCATTTCTGTCGCTGCTTTAAGAGTTCCACTGGTCAACTCAGCCTGGTTAGGTAATGAAGGGATCATCAGACAATACAATAATGTCGATGTTTCTGTTGCTGTTGCTACCCCAACAGGCTTAATTACTCCAATAGTCAAGAATGCTGATACTAGAGGTTTATCGAGTATCTCTAATTCGGTCAAAGACTTAGGTAAAAGAGCTAAGGCTGGTAAATTGAGCCCAGAAGAATACCAAGGTGGAACCATTTGTATTTCTAACTTGGGTATGAACCATGCTATTAACAACTTCACTTCCATTATTAACCCACCACAATCTACTATTTTGGCTATCGGTACTGTTGACAAAAAGGCCGTTCCATCTGATGTCAATGAACAAGGATTCGTTTTCGATGATGTTCTCACAATCACTGGTACATTTGATCACAGAGTTACTGATGGTGCATTAGGTGGTGAATTCATGAAGGAATTAAAACAAGTTATTGAAAACCCTTTGGAATTATTAATCTAAACTAATTAATTTCTTTGTTTATAGAAAATTCTAATCATAAAAAAGAATACATTCACAAGTATCTAACCTAATCTGATCTGGTCTGATCTGATCTAATTTAATCTACTCTAATCCAGTATAATCTAATCTAATCTAATCTTATCCTAAAATTTCTATTTGATGGGCGTTCCTTGGATTTGTCTTGACCAATTCTAATCGAAATGCTATTCTGGAGTAAATGGACACATAATCATCTCCTCTGCTGTTTCTCGAATCAAAGTAGTAGCACAGACTAAATTCCTTCGGAGTCTGCGGCTAAAACTGAACCGTGCCCAAGATATCAGCAAGCTATCCTCTTCAATCTCAGTCTCTTTGTACCATATTTTGGGTAGTTTCAAAGACCCGTTGAAGCCCTCCGTCTATCGTCGCAGACCATGTATAACTTTAGACTTAAAGTGTTCGCAATGTTCCCATCCATTTCAATCATTGGCCAGTCGCTTTCCTCTTTTGTATACCCTATTTATAATTTTTTTGCAGGCGATTTCCTCTTAGATTTGCTTGATTTGTTCTCTAACTTTCCGATCCACCAACATCGGTACATCTGTAACACTTGGCGATAATTCAGGCTCTCTTGTTGGAGTATTTTAGTCCATATAGCTTGTTCTTGGCTCCTTATTCATGTTCCTTACTGATATGTCCCTAATTGCCATACCTGCCCCGCCTCCTTCTATGCCCTCTCCCCTAGCCGCACTTGTAATATTAACACTGGAGAACTAGATCTTCAATTTGTCGATAATAACTCAACACTAAATACCCTTACAAGATTTTATGCAATGTTACTCATCGCCTTTGAATGGCTGATAAACTTAGAAATGGTAACCAACATAATCATTTTCGAATCACCCCCTTATACTGGAGGTCTAGCAAAGACATAACCCTAACCATTGAACAGCATCTTCGAAGCCTTCAAAGACTCCCGTTAAAAATGGAGCAGCTTTCCTGGAGAACTAAATTTCCAACAATAATGCTAAATTAGATGCTGTGAGTAGTTGTTTCAATCGATATAATATACTGTATTTCCAAGACAGAAACCGTGACTTGAAGAGTAACTACATAATGCGAATTTCACAGTTCCTGGTTTGGGTAGTATGGTTTGCTTCTTGCGAATTTAAACACGGGAGGTGTTCGCAATATACCTTTAATATATAAAGATAGCACGAGAGAATGACTATTCAAGAAAGAATAATGGACTGTCATAGTTCCAATAGCAGCTACAGTCAATGAAAGTCAAATGAATATTGACTCATTTGATTTACAGTTGATTCATCTTGAGTCATGCTACAGGAATTAATCTATCGAGTAATATTAGCGCTTTGAGTTCAAATCTTTGTCTTTCTAGACCCTGTTTCCCCTAAGTTTGTAGCACTGGATAGTAGCACTGGATAGTACCACCACTATTGAGAATGTGTGAAGAAATATCGGTAACATAGTGAAGATGATTTCGAAAGATACCTCTTCTGTGAAAAACAACATTTTGATTGCTTAATTGTGCCTTGGCTCACAATAAACTGGTCTAGAACTATATCAGATGCGAAGATAGACTTGACAGAGAAGGCGGTCCAGAGAAAGGAGTTGGAGCGATATGAGTGAAATTTGGGACTTTTTCTTCGGCTCAAGATTTAAGACGTTAAGAGAGTTCCCCAGAAAGTGAATGTAAACCTACATTTCTTTGGAAGACCTAAGAAATAACCCCAGTTGCCTAGAAAATCCTTTTTATACATACTACTATTAGTGAGAGTATGCCGACAGCTATCAAAGAGGTCATTACGAGATTTACCCAACAGTATGAATCGGAGAAGGAAGTCACATAAGTCTTCAGCGGGTCATGAGAGAAGTCAATGAAGGATATCAATACAAAGTGCTATCAAATTAATACCACAGCGTTGCTTATAAATAGCTCTCCAGAGTCTGAGGTTGTCTTTTGCTTCATGGTTCAATTTTCTGCCATTGGACACTACAGATGGTGTTGCTCATGACAAACTCAATCAAAGTCGATCGTCAACAAACATCCAGGTGTGACTGATCCAAGTATGTTTGAGGCCTCCATTTCTTCCAATGCTTCGAGAACCCTGTACAAAAATTCACTGACTTCATTGACCCCTTCCATGTCAATTATTTGTTAGAATCATCAAGCTGAGTTCTGTCAATGTCATTTGTTTAGTCACAGTCATCGTGTTTCCACTTGTAGCTCATATTCCTAGCTCAGACTTGCAACTCCTATCAATCATGTCCTTATCAACAAATGTAAAAATAACTACGTCGCCACCATCCTTTCAGTCAATACTGACTCTTAGAATCACATTATCTATGAGTTTCTTAGACTAAGGAGCCGCTCTCTATATTCCTCACAAAAGAACGTTCATTTTTGAATTAACTATTCCGAAACGACCATTATTATTGTCAGAAGCCAGACTCCCATAGCTTCGTCTGGTTCTTTTGAATAGTAACCTGCATGAAACAGCCATCGCTGTCACCTAAATCAAGTAGGATCTACTGAAGTTATAGGTTGTGGAATATCCTCAGGTAATTGTGTCATTTCACTAGACACTATTAACTTGAATAATTGATTGAAGTTATCAATGTTATTCTATTTAATTGTGGATTTACCTCATATTTATACTAATCAGTCAAGGCGGAGCCGTCTATTTAAGCCACCACATTGTCTGCTTCACCTTGAGTGATTGAGAAGTTGAGCAGGCATTTATTCATCTAGAGTCCAATGGGAGTCTGACATATAGTTGAACGGCCTCAATGAATCGAGGGTCTTACCAGAATCATCTTCCTTGATTTAGTTTACATTTCTTTCAAATATAATAGACAATTTTCATATATTACCTACTTTATTTTATAAAGACTTCGTGCACAATCTGGTATTCTTTGGTTAACTGATACGAATGAGCTAAGAGTTACCATCGGTCGCTTCAATAGTTCAATAATGGAAAGAATTAATTCTGAATTATCTTCGTGCTTGGGTTCATCCTTTGTATAAGTTTGTGAAATCAAAAGTTTTTGTGAACTGCTTTGTTTCTATTGAAGAGTCTAATAAGGCTGTTGTTTACGATGAATTCGAAGGTATTTATTCTACCTTTATTTCTACTTATTGGAGAGAATATTTTAGATACAATTCCTCGTGCAGAATTTACTACTGGTACCGCGTTTTGGAATTATTTTGGACCGATGTCTTAATTCCGCTTTGGTCTCCTCTCAATGAGTTATACGAGGATGTGATTAAGGCCTTTGGACAATACGTGAGGGCATCTGGCTTATTCCTGCCAAATGTTGTTAATCTGTTCTTCCACTTCGCCAACGTTTTTTCCTCTAGAGGGTTCAAGTTTTCTCCAAAGCAACTCGGGTTTCTTGATGAACATATTACCACTAATTCTGATATTACGGTTGAGAATTTGGTAAATTTTTTTGGTAAGCTCAATAACCGATCAAATTTACCGGCAGATATTGATAAACCAAGAAAATGCCATATTTGTGGTGCTTTTGGGCATTGTGAGTGTTGTTGTATTAACTTGTCAACCAAACGGTACAATTACATGGGGATGTACCTCAACCTACAGCGTTAGTAGACCTTAATGAACCCCTTCATTTCATTGAAAATACATATAACTTGGCTGACAATTTGATACGACAACAAATTTTACCTATATCTTGACCAGAATTGACTTTAAAGCAGCCATGTTATCTATTTCATTACTAATAGTAGTTTCTCTACAGTTTGGTCCAGTTTCGTAATCTTTACAATTTCTCAGATTGAATGCCAACACGTGAGTACCCCAAGGTTCCCGGTAAAGTTGAATTTTGATATTTATGGGCTTTATGGGCTTACCAATATACATTCTCCCCTGCTTTTGAAGATCTAAAGGGCCGAACTTCAAATGTTGTATCCATTACTGAAATAGAAATAAAAAATTGAAGCTAGGTGTATATTATGCATATTACTAAGTTGATTAACCTATCTCTCTATGGCCTTAACAATTTATTAGGTTCAAGCCTTGATGAAGTATCTGATACAAATCTTCCCTCTACAATACAAAGGAATTCATCAATTGTTGTACAAGTTTTCGTTATTTAGTTAAATTCCTTGAGCAACAGTTTTATTCTATTCCACAAACTATTGAAATCCTTCCCAGTAGTTTTTGTGAGTATCTGACAGTGATATTCAAAACTTGATAGGTTCACATGAAGTATTTGAGGAGATGACCAAAGTGTTTATCCTAGAAAAGGTATACAATAGTGACAGATCATCTGCCATTGCTATCTGGCAGCTACATCCAATCCAGAATGTTTATCCAAGAATCACCAGCTTCCTGTAGCTGTATCGTTGTGTCGCTGTATTCCCTATACAACTAAAGTCGTGAATCTAAGTCTCAAGATCGCTAATATAGTATCTCTGTACCTCAGTATCCCTGGTGTCTCGGTATCTCAGTATCGATATATACATATCGCTCCGTTTCAGTATCCGTTATTAGTCTAAATACTATTTTCGTAACTCTCTCATATCCAATGTTGTTACATTAACTTGTCAGCGAAGTAGTATTTCTTCTCAATGTAAGCAAGAGCTTAAGTAGGATCTACTCATATTGTACGTCGAGGGTGTCCTTTGAGGGATATCCTTAGGTGATTGTGTCACTTCAGTAGAGATTAATACCTAAACTATTCAATTATGAATTTACCATTATTTATATTCGTCAGCCAAGGCGGGGACATATATATTATGCCACTTGTAGCCTTGAGAGAGGAAGAGTAGCCTGACGTTTATTTATCTAAAGTCTAATGGAAGTTTGACTTATAGGTGAAAATCCTGAACGAATCGAGAGTGTTACCAATGTCTGCATCCTTGATTTAGTTCACATTTTGCTTTAGTTCAACAAGATCTTAAAAACTCTGCATCTCCAAGGAGCCCAACTCCAGAAAGTACTCACCTGCCCCGTCCATACTTTCAGGGACATTGTCTATAGCTTGATAATGAGTATGCATACGATGATTAGCCACCCTATTAGCTCTATCTGGGAGGTAGGGTGAAACGCCGTTCAACATCCGTATATCAAAACACCACACCTGCGTACGAGTAAAGTCCCAGTGACTCTAAGAGCCAGGTTTATCCCGGTAGCATTTGATTTTGTATTGGCGTCCAAATGGAATGAAGAGACTCTACTAGTCATGCAGATCATCGGCAAAATATGAATTTAGACCAAACCGGAGTCTTGAATACAAGGAATTACTATCATAAAGGTACTATTTCAGACTCGACTTTCAGACTCGACTACCATTAACTCAGATGATTCGGATTTTGATGTTTATATCGAGAAAAATAGTGATCATTGGACCCTTCTTCAAACGCACGAACAAGCAATGAAACTTCAACAAAAGTATCAATGAGTCAAAGCTATGAATGAAGAAATAAATTCACACTATGCACATCGAACATGGAAATCAAAACTAACCCGAAAGAAAGAGACAGATTAATAAATTGTAGATGGGTGTATGATACTAAAAAGGATATAAGATATAAGGCGAGATTAGTTGCTCAAGGTTTTAGGCAAATTGAATTCCTTTGATAGATTTTCTCCGGTCATTGGATATAACTCAATCAGACTCCTATCTTCTCACGCTGCTTCAATAGGAGCTATCCTTTACCAGGTTGATATAAAAGACTGCTTCCCTCTATGGGTGAATTTGAGAAACTATTATTGTTGTATTAACTTGTCAGCCAACTTAAATCTTTTCTCGATGTAAGTAAAAGCTTGATTAGGATATCCCAGGTTGAGGAATCTTCTCGGGTAATTGTATTTCTTCGTTAGACACTATTATCTTGAATATATAGCTGAAATTATCTAAGTTAATCTATTCAATTGGTGATTTACCTCGTATTTACATTCTTCAATAAGGGCGGGGTGATTGATATCATGCCACTTGTGGCCTTGAGGAAAGGCGAGCGGCCTGACGTTTACTAATCACAAGTCTAATGGAAGTGTGACTCATGGTTGAATAGCCTCAAGGAATTGAAGCATGTACTTATATATCCTCTTGCTTAATTTAGTTTACATTAATTTAGCAGATATTTTTCATAACTCACCTTCTTTCTTTTATAAGGACTTCATGCAGACTCTGATATACTTTGTTTTACCGATAATAATATCATCCATTGTTTCAGTAGTTCAAAAGACCCTGTTTAATCTCTTTCATTGCGAAGACATATATCTTGACTGAGAAGTTGATACAGCAACTTAACATCGGGCTACTCCTCCCCATCATTATCATCTTCACTACAAAGGAATTGAACGACATCAATTGTATCATTACAGTGGACTGAAAGACCTTCCAGGGCCTTGACCGAACGACATTGAATTTGACTAGTTCAGGCTTAACGACTGTATTAATAAACTTTTCTCTACTAGCCATAACATGGAAAGAGAAGTTCTGAAGCTTTAAACCTCTTGATTGAGAAAATTCTACGAAACCTTTTGATTCTCGAGGATAATCATCTTCAGGAAAATGAGGTAAGGTTTTATCAGCAAACCCAAAATGAATACGTTTACCTCTAACAATTCGTCCACCAACAAGCATTTGAGAAATATTAACAAATGGACCTTTAGGACCAGAAAGAGCCTTTTGTTTTCAAACAGATTTCAGCAGAACGACCAGCGGTATAATTAGCTTGATTTAAAACTCTTGAAACGTTATCGAAAACTCTCTCGAAGTCATACCTGGTTCAAGCTCTCAATTATTCTGCTGAGCATTCAAATTAATTTCTTAAACGTTGTTCTCAGCTAGTTCGATAGTAGTGGTAACGGTTTCTTAGTTTCTGAATAATCAATAGTTTCCCCTATACTAATCGGGAATATACTATGAAATCATTAGAAATCAACTACTTTTTGAATGTTAATAAATAGTTATTCACAGACTTATGCTCCCTTTTCTCTGACTATGGTATAAATTGGACCACCAGCGGTAACATCAGCTGGCTTTTTATCAACAACTTCAAGCATAATTTCACCGTCAAATTAACATGCCATTAAGGACTCGATAAACAATTTCCCACTCCTTGGGTGCCCTTTGGTATAGTCGGTTGAACTATTGAAACGATGGACGGTAACCATTATTTCTTTAATATCAGTGAACCAAAGAATATCAGATTGTGCCCGAAGTATTTATAACATAAAGTGATATATGAAAATTGTCTATTATATTTAGAAGAGCTCTATTAGACCCTAATGAAGCTCTGACTTACATTAAGAATATATCTTACTTTGCTAAACAGCTGATACAACGACAATTCAATCTTCTTCAATTGAAATCTCCAAAAGTCATGATTCTTGGCAAGATTTTCGTCAGATTCAATTGTAAGCTTCCCAGGCTTTTGCGGAGTTGGGCACATAGTCAGTCCCGTTTTCTCACATTGAAAGGCTTTACCTTTCGTTCAATATCTCACAAGGAAAGTTTGGGAAGTCGTTCATTCTTGAAGAAATTAACTTATAAGTCTAAAGATGATTATCGTGTGATTTTCAATGCATATATGTTCTTCTATTATTCCAAAAGAAAATGTTAATAAAAATATCCTGGATTGGCCACCCTTGAATCGTGATGATTGTCACCATTATAGTCCTCTTTCGGCCGGGTACTGGGGGATAAGCGATATTTCCCAAGAATCTTGCTGGTTCAATAGTCTTCAAATTATATTGCGTACCGTGTTTGACATTCCTGAAAAGCTGAACGTTATCGATTATTCATGTGATCATATTCCATTGGCAGTTGTTTATTGGGAAAGATTACCCTAAATATTTGCAACTTCCAGTCTATTATTTATGATAGCTTTTATTATATCCCTTTTGGTTCAAAAAACTCCTCTTTGAAAGAAAATCATTTCATAATTTTAAAAAAAAACTTGTATCTTCATTAAGGATTTACACTATCTAGCACCACTCTAAAGAGAAACCTAAAAGTAGAGACCTACCAATGCTAAAGAAAAACAGTGCTCAAGGACATGTAAAAGTGGTGCTGGATGTGTTACAGCAAAATGTTATAAAAATTCATGTTGGACTCATTTGAGTAAAGCAGACAGAGACAAATACTCGGGAATTAAAAACCAAAGATTGATTAGTTTAAATAATATTAAGAGAAAAAATTATATGCAATTAATAAATTACTCAAATCTATGGCTTGTGAATTTAGGGTTGTATACGAGCGGGATTTTTGAATTTAGGGTTGGGATCTTTGAAACTGAATTTTGTATCCACACCTTTACAAATAACATGAGTTGAATCTCAGATATCTGCCAAGATGTGGTGGGATATTTTGGGATTCTTGGTTGCAGTTGTGAAGAAAAATGAGCGCAATTATATTCTTATATTAGAGTTATGTAGAGTGCTTTCCTGTTCTTACCCGGGCCCCTAATAGAAACTTGGAGACGTAGCTCTTTATAACTATTTCTACCTGAAGTACTGAAAGTGGTAGAGTTTACCACTAAAATGCTATTAAAATAACAAAGAAGAGGGGTGATAGTGCACAAATGTTGTATTTTTTAATAGCGATTTTTGTGATTTTCGCATATTTCAAAAACTAAAATTCTCTTGCACAATGGGACTTTTTTTTGTCTATCAACTAAGTTTGAGTGGTGAAACATGAATATGGCTTGTAAATAGCCATTGATCAAGAATAAACTATCAAAAGATTGCTTTCCAACACTGTTTGTGAAGATCAGTAGATTTTGCAATCAGGGTAACTATTTAGTTGAGAGCACTTCCATGTATGAAAAAAAGTGACATGGTTCCCAATAATATAGGGTACAAAACTATCTAAGAAAGATAGTCTCCGAGTCGAAATATTTAGTGGAGGCACTGTATACGCTAATGTTCAAGATTTGAACGAGTAGACTCTTTACTTTTTGTATGAATAAGGAGACTCCATCTCAGCGGAATCTGGGTAATTCTGCCTTTAAAGATACGTATAAGCATTTTTTGATTGTGGTAGTATGAGATTTACTTATAATGTGGGCAAAATTGAACAAAATGCAGACCTTTTCAGACTGAGACAAAGGCTAAAGTTTAATACGAGCGGAAATAGCGATAATGATAGGGAATAGTGACAGGTAATAGTGACCAGATGTGGCAAATGAAGACAAGTGTGTTATGTATATTACGTTTTTGTTATAACTTTGGATTGATAAATTGAAAGACTGAAAATAATTAACGTGGATAGGTAGTTTCCGCTATAAGCGAACGCTTCTTGAGTCGTACGAGATAAGCCCTTAAATATTTAAAGGAGAAAAAGGAGAAATTGTTTTAGGGAAATCAGGTATGCCTTTGTGATAGAGGCCAAGACTATGTAGACAATGTCCTTGGTTATCACTGATGCTACCTTCCCTTTCACCACATCACAGGCCCACCTATTCCGTGTTTTATATATATCATCTAGTGTTTGAAGTATACGTGAAACTGTACTACCTGAAGGTGAACTTAAGGTGATACGTGGTGGTACTTAGAATTTGAGAAAAATCATCTCGGCTGAACTGGAACGGCGGTGGCAAAATTTAGAATTTGTGTAGAGGGAGTTTTAATTTTATTTGGGACGACAAAAGTGACATCAGGGAATACCCCATAGGTATTACGAGAGAAAGTATCCAAGGGATGTTCACTAGAAAAAAAATTAATTGGTTTTACCTTAGTATCGAGACATCACGAAGGCTAGGTATCTCTCGTGTAGTTTTAATGGTCAGCATCAAAATCTATATATTATCATCTCAAATAGCAAGGCCATCAGTTGTGTATTTCTGAGTTCAATAACTCTACCATTAAGGGTGGATATTACATTACATTCTTCAGAAAGTTCTATATAAAGTTCTGGATGATAACTCAAAGTCACTTAGGTACCATTTATGAAGTGGAAGTCGTTTCCGTCAACTCTAAATTGTTGAGGATATTCACCATTTTCTTCAAAAATACAGGAAAAGGTTTCACTACCTTCCAGGTCATGGAAAAGTTACCTTAATTCTCAGCGATTGCTTTGCAATTTGCTTACATTTCCAATGCTTCAACGATAATTTGGTTGTCTCCAGAAATAGTTATACCTGACGCCAACGCAAGAGGTTCAATTGGTGTCAAACTTTACTAAGAATTTTGTAATAATAGAATGTCAAATAACGAAAATCAAACTAAGGGTGCCACATCTTATACATACATATTTTCTTGTGATGTCATTCAATTTGAGAGATCGGTACCATATAATCAAAACGGAATCAGAATTTACCGTACTTTGACTAAATATATAGATTACCCAACTCTTTATTAGTAAGGCCCAATGGAAAAAGAAAACGTATATGTAACTCCACAAGAACCAGAAAGAAAATGCTCATATGTCATAATTAGTAACTATCTCAATGGGATTATCGAAAACCCATTTATTCCCACGAGGAAGGGTCGCTTTGGCTAACCATCATTTCCAAGGTCTTTCGGGCAACAATTGATGCAGCAGATGCCTCTATAATCGAAATGGAAGTACAACGGAACATTATAAGGCTTCTTTCCATAGACTGCTATTTATTCATAGGTAAATAATATATATTTAACGTGAGGGGAATAACTGCTTGACTTATAATCACGAGGGTAAAAGTATTCTTTTGAGAGCCATTTGGAACCTGAAAGAGCTAATGAAAGTCATTACTATCTCTTCACAGATCGAAAAGAAGCCAACAACCGGCAATATGATTGAAAATGTCAACTGTATTGAATTTCGATCCTGTTCAAATAGTCAATAAATCAAATAAAATAAAGTTAGATTATTTATGAAAAAGAAACGTACAATGGTTAAGACGTTTTGATATTTGAATTAAATGCTAGCGATTAGGTGGTTTCATGAGGTACACTAGTTTTTGTAGCGCTAAACTAACTTGAAATGATGCACTTGAAAAAACGAAAAAAGATAACATACCTTGGGAACAAGAGGAATGTACTGTGAAATCCGGGACACGGTGTTGGAATATAATTTTATTTTAAGCACCATATCATTACAATATTAAAATATAAACCAGTTTCATAAAGATTTCACCAACATAGAATTATGTATTAGGTATTAACATTAGTCACGATAGGAGCTAATATAGTTCGAATTATAGTGGTGGGATTGGTATATCGATTTAGAGGCACAGGTGAGAAAATAATACCGGCCAATTCAGAGGATTTTGCTTAAATTATTTCCTTTAACTATAAATAATTACTCAATATTTCAAGGGAGAATGCTATCTAGATTACAAGAAACCTTGTTTACCTAAGTAATCAACGATTGTTTTAATGAATACAGAGAAGTCGGTTTCATTTGAATTCAAGTTGAAAGAATTCTCATTATCAGATTGTTCGTCAATATTAATGACAACAGAGTTAGAAGTACCAACGGTCTTGACAATCTCATCGGATTTACCAGTCAAAGAAATAACCCCCGAGCCGGCTTTGACTAATTCATTGATAATAAAGGAGTCACTATTATCAGTCAACTTGGTAATTCTTCTATTAGTGTTCAACTCATTCAAGACAGATTGTAAACCAAAAGAAACATAATCTGCTTGGCTCAAACCTTTAGAATTGTTTATAACAATAACAAAACCCTGTTGCTTTCTTGGTGGGTTCGTAGCTCTTAAGATTTGAACGACTTCTGGATAAGAGAACCATTCAGGAATTTCAGTTCCATCTCTCAACCTTTGTCTTAATTCAGTACCTGAGATATTAGCAGTCTTGGTAGTCTTTAAATCAATAGTATCAATTGGAGCATATCTATCTTCGTCAGGTAAATAGGTGACCATTCTAAATGGGACAATCTTAATTGGTAATTCATCTTCGAAAGAAGCTAATAAATCTTGAGCATCGTAAGGACCATAGAAATCTACACCTTGGGAATTTTTACCAGGACCTGCGTGGTCCCTTCCGACAATGAAGTGATCAACACCATAGTTTTGTCTGATTAAAGCATGCCACAAAGCTTCCCTATCACCACCCATTCTCATGGCTAATGGTAATAAAGATAAGTTGGCCAAATTTTCTGGGAATTTCTTCAAAATTTGTTTATAAACTTTAACTCTAGTGTGATGATCAATATCACCAGGTTTAGTTAGGCCAACGACAGGATGAATCAAAATATGACCGTCTTCACCCAAGTCTTTAGCAGCTCTAATGGTCAATTCTCTATGAGCTCTATGCATTGGGTTTCTTGTTTGAAAAGCAACAGTCTTGTGATTACCAGAATTCCAACCTAATCTTTCGAATTCCTCTCTTAAGACGGATGGACTTTTTCTGATTTCCACGTAATCATAATGTTTTGGAAAGCTCAAACCTTGTATTGATCCACCAATATAGAAAGCACCGGCAGTTTCAAACAAATATTTGACCGCAGGATGTTCTGGGTCACCTCTGAAAACCTTTTCCGCTTCAAGTTGTTTATTCGGTTTGTAAATGGATTCAATAGTCAATAAGGCCAATTGGTTATCATCTCTTAAATCCGTTAAAACCAATTTATCCCCGACGTTAACGGTCTTAGCAAAAGATTCGTCAACATCTAAAGTGATTGGCATTGGCCATAACAAACCTTTACCTTTAGTATTTTTGTACTTCGTTAACCTCATATCATTAACAACTGACAAATAGTCATCTTCATTGAGGAAACCTTCCAAAGGACTGAAACCACCGTTCAAGATCAATTCTAAATCGCATAACTGCCTTTCAGTTAAGATCAATTTTCTGTGATTTTTAATAGTGATCTCATTAATCAAATCATTTTTAATACTAGCATCTCTAAGGATCAAATCCTTCAATTCACCACCGTGGGGTTGAGGAATCATTTTATATAATCGATCTACAAAATAATTTTCGGATTTAGTACTTCATTTTAAATGGTGAAGAATTTTCGAATTAACCAATTGCACGTGAGTTGACAAATCTGGGATGAGGTGGGAGAAATTCAAAATATGATAACAGAGACGGCGATTTCGGAGATGATCGGATGGGAGCAGCCAAAAGAAAAAGAACGTATTTCTGGGCTTTAGCTTAATATAGTTCAATCCTCTAGACTATAATATTGTGGTAGACTATAAACTGTGGCTACTTATGCAATAAGTTTCAGATTTTCTGTGAATCCTGCATAGAGAGAAAGAGGTTCATCAGGAATATACACGCCCAGAGTAGCGGCGGAAAGATGTATTAGCCCCCACGCAAAATGCTGACAAGGTGGGGGTGGGGGCACTTCAATAACAGAATAGTGGGGGATACTAATATGTATACACAGCACCGTGGAGATAATATTCGATATTTACCTAAAATTAGCCATTCATCAACTGCCACCAACACCCATACACTTGCAATTAATGTCAGAGGAGTCGGGCAAGTACTTGTGGTAAAATAATGTCGTGGTGTGTTGCGAAATTATTCGCCTACAGAATCAGCTTACAAAGCGTATTACAACACGACTACTGAATCATTCCAAAATCGGTCTAGACAACTCCGGATGTCGTGCAAAAGATCAAACGCACGCGGCAGAATGATCGATAATAACTAGTTGCTGGATTGCCCGGATTTGCATCCACCACCATTCACAACGAACTCTTATGAACAATTATCAAACACCCTAGTTATGGTTTATGTATCCTCATGACTTTCTATAACTCTATACATAAAGCTAATCTCAATTGAGGCTAAGTCCGGCCACATCATCCGATCTGATTACCTTACTAATGGACCGCGCCCGGTGCCCTTTATTGGTGGATTATACCCACTGCAGCTCACCCGATCAGTTTCGCCTTTGCCGGAATCAGAAACCGCACCGGTCGTCCAGTACTCAGAAAACTCTGAGGTTTAAATAAAGTCCAATATCCAACAAATTAGAGATTTTCACCATCCGAATTTGGAACAAGTTTTTTAATTGTCTTGTTACATACATTAATTTGTTTATTTTTCTTGAATTGTTATAATTATGTCTGCCCCAACGTATGTATCGCCGTTCCCTGATTGTCAATTGCTAATAATTTTTTCCAGAGCTTTGGACCGTGGTACTTTAACATCCCCCAATTTCTTGAGGTTTCTATAAAAGTGGACGATCCCCAGATTATTGACTCAATTTTTTTTTGAATTTTTATTTTAAATCATGCAAAGGATTAAATTATTACTGAGGCAACTCAATGCAGTAAAGAGTACTAACATTGTTCCTAGTGGTGATATTGGTTTAATTGGTTTGGCCGTTATGGGTCAAAATTTGATTTTGAATGCTGCTGACCACGGTTTCACTGTTGTTGCTTACAACAGAACTGTTTCCAAAGTTGATGAATTCTTGGATAATGAAGCCAAGGGCAAATCAATTATTGGTGCCAAATCTATTGAAGAATTATGTGCCAATTTAAAGAGACCAAGAAGAATTATTTTGTTGGTCAAAGCTGGTAAACCAGTTGATGCTTTTATTGAACAATTATTGCCTCATTTAGAAAAAGGTGATATCATCATTGATGGTGGTAACTCTCATTTCCCAGATTCTAACAGAAGATACGAAGAATTAAACGACAAGGGAATCTTATTTGTTGGTTCTGGTGTTTCTGGTGGTGAAGAAGGTGCTAGATATGGTCCATCCTTGATGCCTGGTGGTCATAAGGATGCCTGGCCTCATATTAAGGAAATCTTCCAAAGTATCGCTGCCAAATCCGATGGTGAACCATGTTGTGACTGGGTTGGTGATGCCGGTGCTGGTCATTATGTTAAGATGGTTCACAATGGTATTGAATATGGTGATATGCAATTGATTTGTGAAGCATACGATTTAATGAAGAGAGTTGGTGGTTTTACCAACAAAGAAATGGGTGATGTTTTCTCCAAATGGAACAAGGGTGTTTTAGATTCTTTCTTAATTGAAATTACCAGAGACATTATGTACTTTAACGACCCAACTGATAACACTCCATTATTAGAGAAGATCTTGGATTCTGCTGGTCAAAAAGGTACTGGTAAATGGACCGCTATCAATGCTTTAGACTTAGGTATGCCTGTTACTTTAATTGGTGAAGCCGTTTTCTCTAGATGTCTTTCTGCTTTGAAGGGTGAAAGAACCACTGCTTCTAAGAAATTAACTGGTCCATCTCCAGTTGAAGTTACCGACAAACAAAAGTTTGTTGATGATTTGGAACAAGCCTTATACGCTTCCAAGATTATTTCTTATGCACAAGGTTTTATGTTAATCAGAGAAGCTGCCAAAGAATACGGTTGGAAATTAAACAATCCAGCTATTGCTTTAATGTGGAGAGGTGGTTGTATTATTAGATCTGTTTTCCTTGGTGAAATCACTTCCGCTTTCAGAGAAAACCCAGATTTAGAAAACTTGTTATTCCACCCATTCTTCAATGAAGCTATCACCAAGGCTCAATCCGGATGGAGAAACACTATCGGTAAGGCTGTGTCTTCTGGTATCCCAGTTCCAGCCTTCACCACCGCTTTATCTTTCTACGATGGTTACAGATCCGAAACTTTACCAGCTAACTTGTTACAAGCTCAAAGAGATTACTTCGGTGCTCACACTTTCAAAGTCTTACCAGGTAAAGAAAACGACTTTGTTAAAGGTGACTGGATCCATGTCAACTGGACCGGTAAGGGTGGTAACGTTTCCGCTTCTACTTACGACGCTTAAGTAAGTTTATATCTTTTTTTTAGAAACTTGTCAGTAGTGTGAAAATAAATATACATTCAAAATAATCTTAGAAAGCAAAAAAGGAAGAAAATAATATATAAAAGTGAAAAATGAAAAAAAAGAGTTGTTTAAACTTGTAATGGATCTCTCTTTTCCCAACCTAAGATTAAATCATCCTTTGGGAAAATGGTTGCAAAGACCTTGATCTCCTCTGATAAATCAGTAACTTTATGCTTCAAGTCGGCATATAACAAAAATTTACCCAACATAGCAGTGAACAAGGTCATAACATAATTTTTACCAACACAAGCATGGGATCCATATCCAAAGACTAACCAATTACGTTTAGTCATTTCATCAGATGCATTTTCCCATCTTTCAGGAATAAACTCATCAGGTTCCGGATAAACTTCTGGATCATGCAAAGCAGGATAAAACGAAGGAATAAGCATAGCACCTTTTGGACAGGTATAATTATCAGTGACTTTGAAACTTTTCTTGACCAAATAAGGAACCATGATGACTGGTGGTCTATATCTAAGACTTTCCATAACAACGTTATTGGTGTATTCCATTTTAGAAATAAGATCTAAATCCAATTTAACACTCAAATCATTATTTCTAACTTCTAATTGTTCTTTTCTGATTTTTTGAGCAATATCAGGTCTATCAGCAACAGTTTGGAACAACCAACAAGCGAGGGACGAAGACGCATCTTGGGATGCAAATAAAAAGGTGAACACAGCTTCTGAAATTTCACGACCAGAAAATTCTCTTGATAATAATCTGGCTTCTTCACCAGTCAATTTATTTTCTCTGGCTTGTTTCATAGAATAAATCCATTTCTCCATTAAAGAATTTGGTTGACTATTGTGTTCAAAAATATCAACTTTAGCTCTGTTAGCACAAGCTTCAAAAATTTTCATAGTATCGTCAGCAATTTTTTTACCATACCAGGTCTTAGTGTAAGGAATGATAATTGGGAAATTGACTAATTCTAAGGCAGCAGTAATTCTAAAGTAATTATCAGCAATTTCCTTGACTTGTTCATCAGTAATATAATCACCACAGAAAGTTTTTAAAGATAAAGCACACAACAATTCTCTAAATTCTGGGAAAAATTCCCTTTGATCATTATAAGTAAGAAATTGAGCTAAATATTTGTCCATGATTTGTTCTTGAATTGGAATGTAACTTTCTAAGGCTTTAGTGGTAAATAATCCATTTAAGGATTTTCTATAATCAACGTGAGTCTTACCATCTAAAAACACCCAATTTGTTGGTCTTAAAATCTTTGTTGCAACATCGACCAAACAAGGTTTAACGTATTTTGGAGAGTTTAAGATTTTTCTCGATAAATCTCTCGTGGAAGCGATAACAACAAATTTGTGAAAAACTGCAACACATGATAATTCACCTGAATCCCATTTAGCTTTATATATTTCAAATTTTGGATCCAATGATTCCAAAAAAGGACCGATGATTGGCCATACTTTAAAAGCTGGGCCGGCAATTCCACGTTTGTTTTTGAGATAAAAAACTTGTTCTAAAGTTAAAAAAACAATAATGGAGGAAATAATCCATTGCAAGGTCGAGACTGAAGATAAATAGTTGGTAGCTTGGCTAAGAAAGCCTTTTTGTAAAGTGAAAGTGTCCACTCCAATGTTAGTTGTGATATTTTCACTCATGGTAGTTAGCCAAAAAAAATAAGCAAAAAAGAGTTGATAGGCTAATCAAAGTGAAGGGAAATTATTGTTTTATATTTTTTTTTTCGAGCTTAACGATCGTTTACGGTCGTGCACACCCGGTTGCAAACTATACGACGAGTGGTGCAACTGAGTAGGAGATAAGCTTCCGGATTTAGTGCGACTTGGACCGAAATGGTAGTATCCTTGCCAGATGTAGTGAATCTTCGTCTGAATGTAGTGCGGGTCTGTCCTGGGGCTCGCGGTAGTAAGGGCTGCCTGGGACTGCGGCTCGCGGTAAGAAGATTATTTCGCGATGAGATGAGATGAAAAATCTCTTATTAACTATGGGGAAAAGAAAAGTTAGATCAAAAGTCAGTGAAGAGAGAAGAAAGAAGTTCAAGGAAGATGCCGATGCTATGTTGGCTAATGGGGTGTTTGGATCTGGGGTACCCACAGAAGAATCCATTCCTGAAGGCGATTTCGAACCCGAAAAATCTGTCGGAAATTGGGAAAGTGAAGAACAAGATTACGAATTAAGACCTAGACTTACTAAAACGAAAGAAGTCAAAGAAGGATTACCAATCAGAAGAATCGATGGTACCCTTGAAAGAGTTCAAATTGAAGAAGAGCAACAACCAGAAGAACCCGAGTCTGAACCTGAGGACCATGTCGAGGAAAGACCCTCAGAAGCTGCAAAAGATGAAGAAGAAGATGAGTTTGAAGATCCTGATCTAACACCAAGAGAGCGGTTAGTTAAGATTAAAGAGGAAGTTGCAGATTTGGCATCACGTTTAATGGAAAACCCAGAAGAAAATATAGCGTGTTTGACAAGACTTAGAAAGATGTCTATGTCTAAGAATTTTGTCGTAAGCCAGTTGTCAATAATGTCATTAGTACCGGTATTCAAAAGTTTGGCCCCAGGTTATAAAATCAGGCAATTAACCGAGCAAGAAAAGAAAGAGAGAGTAAGTAAAGAGATTGCAAAATTAAGACAATTTGAACAATTATTGATCTATAATTATAAAGCATTCATCAGTCATTTAGCACAACTCGGTAAAATCACCAGGATGAACTCTCTTAACAATAAAAGAATCACTTATGAGCAAGTCAAGTTAGGTCAATTATCTTTGAAAGCTGTTTGTGAAATGGCATCATCTTCATTGAAATCTTTCAATAATAATAATGAATTATTCACAATCATTATCAAAAGATTAAACAAAAAACCTCAAGACATAGAAGACCATCGCGTTTTCACTAAATGTATAAGGCAATTAGAGCAACTACTTGTCGACGATAAGGAACATGGTGAATTAACCCACGATATAGTAAGAATTCTTTGCAAAACTATAACTGAGAAAAAGTATAGAGTTGATGAAAGTGTGCTTAATATTTTTCTTTCTTTATCGCTTTTGGACGATTACAATCCAATGAATATTGAAGATAGAGATCTGAGACCGAAACTCAAGAAGAAAGACAGAGTCCATTTATCCAAAAAGCAAAAGAAGGCTAGAAAAGAGATGAAAGAAATTGAAGAAGAATTGGAAAAAGCTAAACAAACTATCACTGCTGAAGAAAGGGAAAGATATCAAGCTAAGGTATTGCAAATGTTGTTGAAATTGTACCTCGAGATTTTGAAGGCTGCTTCATCTTCTTTATCTGAAAAGAACGATGCCAATTTATTGATGGCAGCTGTGTTAGAAGGGTTAACGAAATTCGGTAAAATGGCCAATTTCGACCTTTTAGGTGATTTCTTGGAAGTATTAAGGGAAATTATGCTGGACATTATCCAGTCTCATTTTTCTGTAGATGAAGACGACGATGCAGATATGGGTGCCGGGCTCTTTGACGGTAAACAAATACATACTGTACTTCTTTGTATAGTGGCAGCATTCCAACTAACATTGAATCATTCCAGAGTTGGAAAACTTCCCATTTCAGTCGATTTGACAAGATTCATTTCTAGTTTATATCTCATGTTATCTGAGTTCAGTCTTGATTGTGACATTGAATTTAGCTCTAAAAGTCTTCGTTTATTGGATCCACTTTCGACGGCAGAAAATGTCGAAAAGCCTTCTGTCAACGTATCGACTAAAGCTGAATTACTTTTAAATTGTCTCGACTCAATCTTTTTCAGATCAAGAAATGGGACTATTTCTAGAAGTGTAAGTTTCACCAAGAGACTTTATTTATCTATTCTCCATACCCCTGAAAAAACATCATTGGCCACATTGAAGTTCATTGGGAAACTCATCAATAAATATGGAGATGGCCTCAAAGGTTTGTGGAACACAGAGGAAAGAATTAGTGGGGAAGGAAGCTATCAATTAGGTATTGAAAGCCTAAAACCTATTGAACTTGAAAGAAGTAATGCTGTGGCTGCCACACTTTGGGAGAATGTTCTCTTAGATAAGCATTACTCCCCGATTGTTAGAGATGGATCTCGGTCATTAATGAAGATGAGTAAAGAAAACAATAAACAATAGTAGAAAATGTATATTAGAATATATAGGGTACTGTACCTTCCCTAGTAAACCGCGACTATTTATCACAAGTAATCAGATTATAAAATAATTTATTTCGTTTATCATGGAAGTCATAAAAGATCACGACGCCAATGCAAGATTGAAATTGGTGGTATTCCTAACATGCATGTCTTTTTTATTCATAATAATTTTGCTACTTGTATGTCGATGGTTAATGAAAAATCAAAGTCCTGGGTATCGTAGGATTGGTGATGCGATCATCGATGATAGCGATCTACCAACTGAATTTCTTAACGATGAAGAACTGCTAATAGGTTTAGCGGATGAATATGATTTCAAAAATCTTTCTCCTGAAGAGCAGGCCTCATATTTCAGGGGTGAAAGATTTACCCAGGAAAATCCTCCTCAATTAAGTAAAACCCGGGGAAAATCGATCACACGAGAAGATGAGTTGATAATCAAAGAACGAGGGATTCTAGCATTCGAATTCGAACAGGATAAACACTGCTTACAACCAAGATATATTGTTGAAGATAAAACTGAAATCAATTTCATCGACACGGTATCTCCTTATTCTACTGCTACTGCTGTATTGAACTATTGCTTACCGGTACGCAACAGAGCATACTCTGATTGTGTTTATTTTGAAACCAAAATATTCGAATACAATAACGACCAAAACCCCAATGCACATTTCTCTGTAGGTCTTGTGACTAGGCCCTACCCATCTGACTTCAGATTACCTGGATATAATAACTTTCTGATCGCTTATGAAAGTACTGGTAATTTGAAAATTAATAAACCTTTCCCCACCCCCTTACAACAACATTGGGGTCCGAATAGTTACTACAATGCTTTGGTACTTCCTGAGCTATCTCAAAGTGATGTCGTGGGATTTGGTTACCATATATTTACTGGTACGATTTTCATCACGAGGAATGGTCGCAAATTAATGGATATCATGAAAGGAGTGTATGTAGATATGTACCCTGCTGTTGGGTGTTTTCTGACAAATGCTAAATTCCAGGTAAATTTGGGTCAAATGGGCTTTGTTTGGATAGAAGCCAATGTCAAGAAATACGGGTTCATTTCTACTAGTGACTACAAAAAAATAAGAGGTGATAGAGGGCTTGCATCTCTTCCTCAGTATGGAACTTCTTCGAATCCAAAAGGTGACCAACTTCTAGATAAAGGGGAAGAGCTACCTCCTGTATACCCTGAGGAGGAAATCGATTTTTTCGGAAGATCAAGATATTTGGTTGGTTCTTCGTCTCAAAATCCTAAACACATAGGTGAAGTCAATGACGAGAAAGTGAAAGAAAAAGATTGCAAGTCAATGATCACTGATGAGCTGGAAGAAATCATGAATTTGCGTGAAAGGTTGTACGAACAACAAACTGTATCAGGTCGGGAATCAATTTCTGATTCCAATGAGGACAATGATAACGAAACTTCTCTTTTAGCAAAATCTTCGACTATTAGTTACGGTGCTACGAATCCAAATATTGAATTTCAAACGAGTCTTAGCTCTGGTACTCTTGATGATTCCCTTGGAGCCGAACGTTCGTCACAAATGGATAACTCTTCCCCGCTAGAAAGCTCTCGAGTTGATAGACATACAGCTTCATTTAACCCTTCTAACAAAAAGGGTAAGAAGAAAAAGAAGAAGGGCAAAAAAAGTCAAAGAAGATAATTCATATCATTAATATATATAATACATACTTAGCTACTACAGATAACTTATAAATTACAATTAGTTGTTTAAAAGCCAGTATTAATCTTTTTAGGACGACCCCTTGGTCTTTTAATAACATTAACGGCATTTGGGTCGACAATCTTTTTGCGTTTGCGTTTAATACCACCAATTCTAACCCCTTTAACAGTTATACCAGTTTCTTCGATGGCGAATTTTCTTGGTCTACCACGTTTATCCTTCTTTTCCATGAGTTTATTGGCCTCCATTTGATCATAATCTTTTAGTTTATAGGAAGTTTCATTTCTTTCTAAATAAGTAGATATAACACCACCATCACCTCTTTTAACCTGAGCTTTTAGCGCTTTATAGTTCGGATGCGTCGAATCAATATATTGATTTAGAGTTGGATCCAATATAAGAAGCCTTGGTCTACCTCTCTTCTTCTTTTCTGAAGGAATTTCTGGTGGATTATCAAATTGATGGAACGTTGGGTTGGTAGCTTCTTGAGGTTGGTTCTTTGGTCTTCTTCCTCTTTTACGCACAGGCGGACCTCCAGCAATACCTGGTACAGAGCTGTCAATTGGAACAACATTTGAGTCAGTGACCGACAGTTTGATTGAGTCCTGTTTAACTACCTGGTCTAAGGCATGGCCCAGCTCATTAATTGAATGAGATTGAGATGGATGCGAGTGCAGTGGATGATGAGGGTTAGGCAGTGATTGTTGCAGGGGATGAGTGTGTTGATGAAGTTGGTGTTGAGCATGAAGTTGATGAGTCTGGAGTTGATGAGGTTGAAGTTGTTGAGCATGAAGTTGGTGAGGTAGTTGGTGAGATTGTGGAGTGCCTTGACTTGGGTGTGCCAGGTGTCCCGAAAAGTCGTTTTGATACCCATCAAAATGCTGGTCTGGCTCGTCATATGAAATAGGCATATACCCGGGAACAACTGGTACATGTTTCACTTGATCATAAGGATACCTAGGGTTCATTTGAAACTGATGTTGTTGCAGCGGTGATTGGACGTTACGTTGCATCTGGGCTTGATGTTGGTACTGTGATTGTTGTTGTTGTTGCTGTTGCTGCTGCTGTTGTTGTTGCTGCTGTTGATGTTGATGTTGTTGCTGCTGCTGCTGTTGTTGTTGCTGCTGCTGCTGTTGTTGTTGTAATTGGGCTTGCAATTGAGCCTGTTGCATTTGTAATTGGTTCTGCAGTTGGGGTTGATTTTGTGATTGATTGGCAGCCGACTGTTGTGGTTGCAGATATTGTTGTTGGTACAGGCCCCCAAAAGGTTGAAGCATTTGCAGGTATTGATATTGCAGGGGATGCATCTGGAACAAACTTTGATCATAAAATCCAGCAGCAGTTGTGTTCACTGCCGAGTTTGGATATTGACGCAGATTCTGCTGCTGATACCCATTGAGCTGTTGATGTTGCAGTTGGGAAGTGCTCGATGGGGTATTGACTGATGTCGGAGATGGTTGTTGTTGTGCTTGTTGTTGTGCTTGTTGACCTTGTTGAGACTGTGATGGCTGAGGCTGTTGTTGTTGTTGTTGTGCTTGGGGCTGTTGATAATAACCTCTCATAGGGAAACCAATAACGTTTCCAGGTACAACATTAGCATAATTGAGACGACCGTGGTGATTGATTCCATTATAATTCCCGTAATTCCTAACAGGACCTTGTGATTGCTGAGCTTGAGCCTGTCCTTGTACCTGTGTTTGTGACTGTGTCTGTGCTTGAACTCCTTGATTTTGATTCTGCGGGGCTTGGGGAACCAGCGCGGTACTGGACCCAGTTCCTGCGAGGCCAGACGCGACAGTAGCAGGATTCGGGGCGAGCGATGGATTATACAATTTAGGAGATACCGAAGGAACAACTCCAGGAGCTGCCATACCAGGTGGAACTCCTACCACGGGATTGATGGAATTAGCAGCAGAATTGACTACCGAACTTTTTCGATCCAACGAAAAGCCAGGGTATTGATTGTACATTGTTTACCAGCTTTTATTTACCAAAGGTTTTTTATTTTCTGAATATAACGTTAGAGTTGGGAAGTGTTATTTTTTTTTTTTCACCAACAATTGTTGAGATAAGTTCTGTTGATCCTAGGAAGACTTAAATTAAAAATGTGGGGGAAAAACTTGGAGCTTTAGAAGAAGCGATCTAATCCGAGAGTAGTATCTGTATAGTACAATGAAATCCAATATGATCAGATCGAAGACCAGTACGATGATAGATAAGTTGTGGAACGAATAACGGTGTTGAATAAAAAAAAAAAAATTCCTTGTTTTTTTTTATAAAAAATAAAAATAAGGTGCGAGCTTTAGCGCTCGTAACCCAGGTCAGTTGTAGGCAACACCGTTAATGAGACATAGACAAGCGTTAAGGAGCAATAGATATGTATATGATATGTAATACTTTACATGAGTTGTAGTATTAATGAATCTATAAACCGTTAACTACAATCAGTTTGCTTGGAACTTGTTCCAATAAGCTATCTTGGAAATATTCTACAAATTCAACTGCATCAGCCAATTTTTCATCGTATTTAACTTTAAATTCGATATTAACATCATTTTCAGAATTTTCAGGAACTGAAGATTGAGCTGGAGAAGAAGTTGGAGACATTAAATCGTCAAAAATATCTGAGGATTTGACAAATAATTTATTGACTGATTTAACTGGAAACTGATACTTAATATCATAAATTTCAAATCTCGGTTTAGTAGGAGGACTTACCATTAAATCATCAAAAATATCATCTTCACTTAATGGGGATACGAAATTCGAGGAAGGAGAAGAAGAGTATTCTGGGAACCTACTTGCGTATGTTTTTCTAATTGCAGATTGAATTGAGTTTTCGAATGCAAATTGGAATTGAGTTTGGTTCACGTCCAAAGTGGCAGAAAGTCTTAAAGTTAAAATGTTCTTTGGTGGAGCAACTATAGATTCTTCCGGTTTAGATTCTTTGGTTTCAATGGGTTTGGATTCAGCAAGTTTGATATTAGATAAATCTAAATGTTGTTTTTCATTAATATAGCTAGCAATTGAAGAGACAGAAGACTTGTCGATTTCCCCTAAATAGGCCAAAACATCCCCAATTAAAATTCTTCCTTTTGGACCAGACGCTGGGATTTGTAATGCATCTTCACGAGAAATATGATGTTTATGGAGGAGTCCTTGAACCGATGGGAAAAAAGTTTGATCTGGATTAGCCTTGGACAAAAGACTATGAGAGTTAGAACCATTTTCGGTCTTTTTTGGGGCCTCTTTTTGTGGATTTTCTGCCTCTTTTGGTTTTTCTTCTTTTGGTTGTTCTTTTGGAGCTTCTTCGACTTTTGGTTGTTCTAAAGTCGATAAATCATCACCGGGTTCTGCCAAAAAAGCAATAGGTTTTCCTACTGGAATTCCTGAAGCACCATCGTTTTCTAACACTTGCCACAAAATCCCATCATCTTGAGCTTCAACGTCAATTGTAGCTTTATCTGTTTCGATTTCGAGCAATACATCACCTCCAGCAAATTCTTCACCAGGCTTAACTTTCCAGGAAGTGATACCTCCTTCCGTCATTGTTGGGGACATGGCCGGCATCTTGAAGACCTGGGCAGCAGATACACGACATGACGTATTGAATTGCCTGAGTTGGGGAGTTCTTAAACTCTGAATTACTGTCTTGAACATGAGTAGATGTAGAGAACGGGATTATTTGGCCGAGTCTCGGGCGCGAAGAATCCGCGTGGGAGCGTAAGGAAGTCTGCGAGGGTCGAATCACTGGTGGCGGGAGGAAGTTGCAGCGGTGCACTGTGATGCGCAACGATGAGATGAGATGGAGGGTAAAACTAAACTGAGCTGGGAGTGAATGAGATCATTGACCCCTTATTGACCCTAACACCAATATCTCACACTCCAAATTTGACATAATACATAAGGATTGGCTGGTAAATTGTCACGAATCTTTGATTGCCAGTCCTGTATCCATATATGAATATAAAAATATAAGGCTCTATATATCTATTATATAAATGCTATATATATTGATTTCGTCTATAGCTATATGATGCCATCAATCTGATGCCTCTCAGTTCCCTTATTCCGGGTCACATGACTTGTACAATATCGTACGGACGAACCCGGTCAGCCGTTGGCTCTGCGACACTGCACAGCGCTACGCGTTTCCTTTCCTTGTCTCCGACCCCGGGTCGCAATGAGAGCACTTTTCTCACGCAAGCTACAAAAACTACAAAAACTTCTGCTCCTCTGTCACAAAGAACACAGATCCAATAACCTGTATAAGCAAGTTAGAAGCATATTACTAAACTGAACACTCCAAATACAATCAGAGTAATCGTAACATAAACAGCGACATTTTTAAAAAACAACATCTCCAAAAATCTCCCCCAAAAAAACCATAAACACAGACTCGTTATGTTTCGAATACTCAAAAAATACCTCCGCTTCATAGGGCCAGGACTTATGGTTCTGGTGGCGTATATGGATCCGGGAAATTATTCCACTGCCGTTGCAGCAGGACTGGCCTACCAATATAAATTATTGTTCTCCATTTTACTTCTGAATTGTCTTGCAATTTTTCTACAGATTCTTCTGGCAAGATTAGGATGTGTGACAGGTCTTGATCTCGCCACCAATTGTCGAGTTCACTTAAATCCTAAGATCAATATGATGGTATATATAATGGCAGAAATTGCCATCATCGCCACTGATTTGGCCGAAGTTGTAGGGACAGCTATAGCTCTTAATATCTTGTTCGATACCCCATTAATACTAGGAGTTCTTTTAACAGTCATAGATGTTTTAATCGTTCTAATGGCTTATAGACCGAATGGTCCTTTGATCTTCGTAAGAATTTTCGAGCTGTTTGTGTCGCTTTTAGTCACAGCTACGGTTATTTGCTTTGGTATTGAATTATATCAAGTAAGTACCGACTCCTCCATTGATTTTAGCATTAAAGATGTCTTTTTAGGTTTTTTACCGAATGAAAAGGTCGTAGACATGAGTGATAGAGAAGGTGGTAATGGATTATTTTTGAGTTTAGCAATCTTAGGTGCTACTGTGATGCCTCATTCCTTATATTTAGGTAGTGGGCTAGTACAACTGAGATTAAAAGATTACGATCAAAGTCATGGACATTTGACTGTCGAACATCAACCCAGTGAGGATGGTGATGCAACTGCCACGGGTGTTTCAGGAAATGATGTATCTTTATCTGATTCAATACCTGATATAACACAAAAGTACGAAGATGATTATAGACCTTCAATTCATGCTATTAATGATACTATGCTGTACACTATTGTGGAACTTGTTATATCTCTTTTTACAGTTGCTCTCTTCGTTAATTCTGCCATTTTAATTGTAGCAGGAGCTACTTTGAAAAATAAGCATAAAAGAGATGATGACGACGACGATCATGACCATGACAACCATGATTCTGATAGTGAAGATGATGATTACGATAATGCTGATTTATTCACCATTTACCATTTACTCTCATCTCATCTTTCCAAGACAGCTGGGATTGTTTTTGCTTTAGCTTTACTCTTTAGTGGTCAAAGTGCTGGAATTGTTTGTACCTTAGCTGGACAAATGGTCCTGGAAGGGTTCTTAAGTTGGACCATGCCTCCAGTTGCTAGAAGATTGGTTACAAGAGCTTTGGCAATTTTACCCTGTTTTATAGTAGTCTTGACCACTGGTAGAGAAGGATTAGCTAATGTGTTAAATTTAAGTCAAGTTGTTTTATCCTTGTTATTACCTTTTGTAACTGCCCCGTTGATTATCTTTACCTGCTCAAAAGAAATCATGAGAGTTCCAATTCAAACATCCGATTCGACAAGTGATCTAGATGAAGAAATCGGTAGTCACATTAGTCATCTTGATCATATGAGATACAAAAGTAGTGAGCCAGCTATTAAACTACAAGATTTGAGAAGCAACCATATTTGTGCTGGATTTGAAGATGATGATGAATTGCATTCAAATACTGTTCATCAACTTGAACAAGAAAGATTGATCAATGATAGTAGCGTCACAAAAAATGATGCTAATTTCAAAGAATTAAAAGTTGTTGGTTATAAAGATTTAAGTAATGGTCCTTTAACCACTATAGCTTCTATTTTAGTTTGGGGTTTTATTGCGGTGCTTAATCTATTTTTGATTGGAAGTTTAATACTTGGTTACGATGTCCCATTGTAGAACTGCTACTACACCCGTATACTACTTCATCTCTATAGACTAATGACTTGACGAATACACATCTACTTGAATTATCAAATTCTCTTTATCTTCTCCCTCATTTTTGACCTTGTCGCACTGAGAATTTTTATTACCATGTCTCTCGACAGTTTCATAGATTCCACGGCTAAGCTCCTAGTCGCTTATCCTACTACCGCCAAAGTGTCGATAACCTATACAAATGAACATAGGAAACTTGATAAATCGAAAAAAATTAGCGACAAACTGGCGTCTAATTGTGTGAAAATCAAGATTTTCGAACCGAGTCTGGGTAAATGCATTAAATACAAAACATATAAAATCAAAGAATTTTCCAAAATATTGACATTCTTGGGTCCTCATGGTGTAACTGTTGGGGAGTCTACCAAAGTGTCAGGTTTGGGGAGTATTATGTCAAACAAAAAATTCGAAGATCCAACTCCAGTTACAGCACAAACCCAACCAGTCGATGAAGAAGACAAAAAGAAGAAGAAAAAGAAAAAGGGTAAGAAGTAAAGGCGGGGAAAGATATGAAGTAAATAGTACAGAGTGTCGAATCAACATATCAATATACAATCACGAATTAAAATATTACCTAAATATTACCACCTCCCCTCTTTCACCGAGCGAGTATTTCCATCAATTCTTCGAACAGAAGATGAACACAAATTATTTAAAGAAACCACGTAATTTCGAGGCGAAACTTTCCTTTTTACGGGGGTCTTTTCCTGTTTCTATTTTCTGCTCCTTAGTCTTCTCGACTTTAGGAGAAACAGGATAAGAGCCGGGGAGTTTTAATTCATCTTGTTTCTGGAGAGTAGAATTCAGATCAGACAAATGAAGTTGCTTTGAATCATTAGCAATATTTGAGTCTGCTTCTTTTGGAGCTTCGGCTTCAGGGTGGTTGACATCTTCGAATTTATCACTTGGAATTGACACGGCCGCAAAAGAGGAACCTGTCAAAACTTGATGGATATCCTTTCCACTTTCCCTATCAATAGCCGATTCTTTATCAATGTTCGAATCTCTATCAACGGTTGATTCTTTGTCAAACTCTTCAAACAAACTCAAATCAGCTGCATCAATTTTATTGTTATCAATTCCATTTTCATCAGTAACAATACCGTAATTGGAACTGGTTAACCAGCTTGATTCATTGATAATGAACTTGAAAATCAAATCTTGTTTTGAAGAAATCTTTATAATTCCTGAAAAAACCCCGTCTTCTTTAGTCAAAGGAGGATGCTCCTTGGTCCAATTGTCAAAGTTACCTGTAACTTGGACGGATTCAACATCATCCGAAGCCGGCCTATTCGTCAGTATAACAATCAAAATTGGTAATCTCTACAAATGGGAAATTAAGGTGGTAAATAAAATTTCTAGATATTTAAAGTGAAAACAAACCCGGCGATAGATCAATTATGAAAAATCACCACAAGAGTAGAAGAAATCACAGTTTAAACTGGGAGAAAAAAACAACACATCTACCACCATAAATTCACCAGTATTAGACCCGTAAAAAATACATACCATTCAAACTTATAATAATAATAAGACATTAACCTATTCAATGTAGTTGTTTTAAAAATATTTAGGGATCAGGGATCGGGTCTGTACAGGAGATCGCAACAGACACACCCTAGGTAGAGGCGGTGGTGGTGTAAGAATTACCACGGGCATTATTCCGAGCGGAAAAAGGGGCGGAGAGTATTTGTTGCTAGATACTAGAGATTTCAATATTTATATATGCTTGATTAAAGGGTGCTGGTGTTGTTTGTCCAGTGTGTTCATTCTTTGATAAGGGTCTTAATTATCTATTATTGCAAATCAGGCGACGAGCGTAACTGTGTACAGGACAATAGGTTTGATTATTTTAATTCAAGGGATGTGTTCGGAGTATACATTCCCACGATTTATGTCCGCTATATGTTATTGTAGTACTTGTTTGTATTTAGCATGATCTCTATATATTACATCTATCTATATATGACAACGGATATCCCCTCGAAAGTAGATTCGACCGTATCATTTGCAATCTTGTCCACCCTCGAATGATTTTTTAACTTTTAATTCTGTAAAAAATTAGATATGTGATTCTCGCAGGTTGGATGGCTGCAAATTTTAGAAAACATTATTTTGTAAATAATTGTATATAAATTTGAAGGGAATTTCTATTTGAAAAAACAAATGGAGTTATCAATACAGTTGCTGTATTTATTCAAAAATAGAAATAGAGTTACTGATACAGTACCTATCTTTATTCAAACATACTAGTAGTTTATTATTTTATCGTGAACACGCTTGTGCCAACCCTTTTCCACTCAAAATGAATAGAGTTATATACTGAAACTAATCATTAATATATCAAGGGCTTTACATGGATGATGACAGGTAACAATCTTAGTGTATCGCACAAAGAATCAGTGCTATTTCTATTATAACCAATAAAGATAGTGCCACACCCTATAGTATGTTACCTACATCATTTTGAAATACTGAAAATACTAAGTCCACAGCTATGACAAACAACAAACTTTCTACAGTAACCATGGCGACGTCAAATAGGTTTCTAAATGATACGTAATCCGTTTCTACTAGTCCCAATCCCAACTTTCCACTGCCAATTCCTGTCACTACTCTCCACACCCGCATCCCGCTTTCATGCAACTTCCCTCCCTCTCTTCCTCAGGCCCTGACACTCGTACCTCAAAACGCGTTGAAAAATTTAACACTCTGTCAATAGATCTTTTATCTTGTTCACATACTATCATAAAGTTTGAACATGGCTAAGAAGTCCGTGAAGTCTGCCAGCGTGAAAGCTGAAGTTTCTGCTGATGATCCAGTTCAAGATTTGAAATATAATTCTGGATCAATGAGAAAATATCTTGAAACTACCCCGAGCAAATCTCTTGTTAAATCTCGTCTGTTGTCTACTAAAGAATACGTGTATCTTGCTGGATTGATTATCTTGAGTTTAAATATTAGGTTATCCGATTTGGCGGTCCCAGACTCTGTGGTGTTTGATGAAGTTCATTTTGGGAATTTTGCTAGAAAATATATCTTGGGTAATTATTTTATGGATGTTCATCCTCCATTAGCCAAGATGTTATTTGCTGCTGTTGGATTAGTTTCAGGATTTAAGGGAGATTTCACTTTCGAAAAAATTGGCCTTGAGTATCCTGATTCAACTCCTTATGAAGCCATGAGATTTTTCCCAGCTATCTTGGGTATTGGAACTGTTATTTTGTGTTATTTAACTTTAAAATCTTCTGGTTGTAAACCGATTGTTTGTTTATTTACTAGTTTATTACTTATTGTTGAAAATGCTAATGCAACTATTTCCCGTTATATTTTACTTGATTCCCCTTTAATGTTTTTCATTGCTGCTGCTATTTATTCTTATAAAAAACTTGAATATCAAATTCCTTTTTCTTTCGGTTATTACAAAAGTTTAGTAGCTTGTGGTATTGCTTTAGGTCTTGCCTTAAGTTCTAAATGGGTTGGTTTGTTCACTGTTGCTTGGGTCGGTATTGGATGTGTCGTTCAATTATGGTTTGTCATTGGTGATTTAACAGTTCCAACTAAAAAAGTCATTGGTCAATTTGTCGCTAGAGGTTCCATTTTATTGGGTCTTCCAGCTGTTTTATATCTTTTCTTTTTTTACATTCATTTCAATTTGTTATCAAATGAAGGTGATGGTGCTGCTTTCATGTCAAGTGCTTTTAGAGCCACTTTGAAAGGAAATACTATTCCAAGAGATATAGAACACAGTGTCGGATTAGGCTCAGTTATTACTATTCGTCATGTTGAAACCCAAGGTGGTTATTTACATTCTCACAACCATTTTTACCCAACCGGTTCAAAACAACAACAAATTACTTTATACCCTCATATTGACAGTAATAATAGATGGATCATTGAACATTATAACAAAACGACTCCAGAAAATGAATTTGTTCCAATAGAAGATGGTATGAAAGTTAGGTTGAAACATGCTAATTCTGGTAAAAGATTACATTCTCACGATGAAAAACCTCCAGTTACTGAACGTGATTGGCAAAAGGAAGCCAGTTGTTACGGATTTGATGGCTTTGCCGGTGATGCTAACGACGATTTCGTTGTTGAAATTGTTCAAAAAAGAACCAAAGATCAGGATTCCAAAACTCACTTAAAGGCTTTAACTTCCACCTTTAGATTGAGACATGCTATGACTGGCCATTATCTTTTCTCGAGCCCTGTCAAGTTACCATCTTGGGGTTTTGAACAACAAGAAGTTACAACTGCCTCCCAAGGTTTCAGACCCTTAACTTATTGGTATGTTGAAACTAATGAAAATAGTAGGATTAACGAGACTGTTTCGGAGATTATAAATTATCCCGTCCTCTCTTTCTTGGATAAATTTGTCGAAAGTCATAAACGTATGTGGAAAATCAATTCTGGTTTAACTGATCATCACCCATGGCAATCAAGCCCTCATGAATGGCCCTTATTATTGAGGGGTATCAATTATTGGGCTAAGGATTCGAAGCATGTTTATTTCTTAGGAAACGCACCAGTATGGTGGGCTACTACAGTATCGCTAACCACGTTCATTGTCTATGCCTTAGTACAAGTTATCAGATGGCAGTTAGGAGCAGAAATTGCTGGGGAAAAACATATTTTCAACTTCAATTATCAAGCCTTCAGTTTCTTAGTTGGTTGGATCCTTCATTATATTCCTTTCTTTATTATGGGTAGACAGTTATTCTTACATCATTATTTACCAGCATTTTACTTTGGTATTTTGACTTTGGGACATTTCTTCGATATTGTTTTAAGTTATTTCGCAGCCAATATCAAGACTTTGAAATATATCGCTTACGCTGGATTTGCGATTTTCATGGCTATTAGTACTTGGTTCTATATTAATTATTCTCCATTGATTTACGCTAAACCTTGGACTAAATCCCAATGTTTACAGGCAAAATATTTAGATTGGGATTTCGATTGTAATGCTTACCCAAAGAATTTGAGTGATTATGCCTTCAATATTGGTAAGGAAAACAAAGGATCCAAATCTGCTGTTCCTAATGTGAATAATGTCGAAATTAAAGAACCAAAAGAAACACCTTCAGAAGTAACTAAAGAAGTACCTCCAAAGGAGATAAAAGAATCTCCAAAAAATGCCGCTTCTAAGAAAGAGCAATTAGTAGAAGAAGCTGAAGAAGAACCTTTAGCTCCTCCACCAGTTGATCCTGAAACTAAATAGATAGTATCATACATATTTGCCGTTTGTTACGTTACGTATCGTTTCTGCCACCAAATGACCTAACATCGCAAGCTCTACGTTCCACGCCTATGCACCTCTTATTTCGTTACGACTACCCGCATAGCTTCCCATCGCGCAACTTAATCATCCATCATGAGTGAATCCCACATAGTATGTAGAATCTGTCGTGGTGAACATACTGATAAGGAGCCTTTACTACATCCATGTAAATGTAAAGGGTCTATCAAGTATATTCATCAGCAGTGTTTGATGGAATGGTTACGGCACAGTAACAAGTCGGTCAAACAATGTGATATCTGCAATACACCTTATAAATTTAGGACGATATATGATCCGAATATGCCGCTGAAAATCCCGGCCAATTTGGTGATAGAAAAAGCATTGACGAGTTTGAAACTTTTCTTATTGAAGGCGGTTTCTATCACTTTATATGCGTTATGTATTGTTTTACAAGTCCCCGTTTTTTGGAAGTTCATAGGTCGATTATACACCTGGGCAGCCGATGGTCAACTTCCAAGAGCCAATCCTACCTTTATAGAGGCTCTCTTATTTGGGGAAAACGCTTTGAACACCACATCACTATCGACGACGGAATTGGTGTTTTATAGAATCAAACTGTTTTTAAATCATACTTATTTCAGTGGATTCAGATATATCTTGGTATACATTATTGTCCATTTGGCACTTTTCGTCGAACACGAATGGGTGGTACATGACGAAGGATATACCAAGTTATTATTGCGGAAAATTGGGAAAGAGCCCAAATCACGATTGGCAGATATGTTTCAAAATGCATTGGAAGGTTTAAGACAAGATGCCAGAGATGGCAATATCAATGCGGGCGACGGGGTTGATAGAATTGAAATGATCGCTCAAGCCGTCCAAGATTTAAATGATCCAAGAGGTAATAGAGATCGTCACGATCAATTAGCTGGTCAATTACAAAATGACGTTAGACGGTTTAATGAAATTCCCGGGGAAGATACAAATCAAGACACAGACAGAGCTGTTGAACGAAATAGAGACGGTCCAACAAGAGTTGGAGATGATGTCGATAGTGAGGAGGGGGTCGACGATCATGACATCCCTAATGAAGTTGCAGGCGCCAACTTCCATAATCTCATGCAAAGTGTGGCAGAAAGACGGGAGCAAATTAGGGCAAGAGAACAGGAGACCAACGGCCAAGATGCAGAGGTAAATGAAGTAGAGCCCGAAGCTAATGGTGATCAATCAGAGGTTAATGGAGATATACCAGCGCCAAGTGCACCAGACCAACCAGTTGAAAACGTACCGGTTGTACCACCATTTCCTGATTCTGATAACGACTCCGATGATGGCGAAGATATGAATTTAGATCAAATTATTGACGACGCCGTAAATGCCGCTGAGGCTGCCGGAGAGTTGGAGGATATGAACTTACTTACTATGCTTGGATTAGATTTCAAAATTACGACTCCAATATTTGTCATGGTTTTATGTGATACTGTGATAGCTGCCTATCTTTTTATTACCTATCTTCTCCCCCTCTCCCTAGGTAATCTTCTTGTTACAGTAATCGGATCATTAGTTAGATTTTTGAATTTTTCCATTACTAGCAGATTAATTTCCAAGTTAAATGTTGAGATAGATGTCGATTTGATCCTTAAAAATATCAGTCTGTATAACAAGTTCGGTGAATTCTTGACTATTACGTTCTACGACAAAGTTTACTTATCCACCAAGACTACTGTTGAAAATATCTTCTCTACGAAAGATTTTCAACCCTCATTACTTGAAAGAACAATTAATATCGCTATTGGTTATTCTTTTGTCGGATTGGTATTCTTTCAAATTATGAGAACCTTAGAGAAAGGAAGAAGACCTTTGATTGGTACACCAAGAAGGGTCTATTCTGTATTCTTTGAAATTTCATCTACTTTGAAAGTATTCTTCATCTTTGCAATTGAAATATTCTTTTTCCCAGTTTATTGTGGTTGGCTTCTTGACTTTTGCGTGGCTCCTTTGGTATTAGATAAATTCCTGATTAATACTGACAATTATTTGGTCTTGTTCACGTCTATCTCATCATACTTTACAGTTAGCTATATCAGAGTAGCGTTGTATTGGGCTTTTGGCACATTATACATGTTTTCATTTGCTTTATTCGTTGGCATGGTAAGAAACAAAATTTTAAGGCCAGGAGTTTTGTTTTTCATAAGAAGTCCCGACGATCCAAATGCAAGATTGATACATGATGCCTTGGTCAAACCTTTGTCATTACAATTATCAAGAATTTACTTGAGTGGTAAGGTCTATACTGCCTTCATATTGATTGGTATTGGGGGTGTCACTTATTCTGTAAGATACTTCTTAAATCCAAATTTTTTGCTGGATGACAATAATGTTCTTTTACCTTTAAAAGTTTTCAATTCCTTTGATACTTTCTTTGTAATCAAAACTGTGGTTTTATTGCAACTCAATAAACGAATAATTACCCAATACGTTGAAAAATTCTGGAGAAGGGCTTTTGAATTAGCATGTCATAAAGCTAGATTGTCACATTTTATCCTTGGGAGACCAATCCCTCAAGAAAGAGGATATGTGGTTTATAGAAATTGGTTTGTTCAATTAAAAGGTACCAGTTTCCCTGATTACTCGAACCCTAAAACATATCCAGAGGCTCAAGCATTATTCAAAACCACCGATGCTGAATGTTTCTTTGTTCCAAATGGTAATTACATCAGAGCTCCAGATAACGATACTGTATCTAGAAAGTATATCAAGAAACTCTTTGTACCAGTAACTAAAGATGATAGGCTATTAGGTATTAACGAACCAGTTGCAAATGTTGAAATCGAAGCAGGTGAAGAAACTTCAGACGACGAGAATACCAACGACAACAGGCATACAGTTGTATATAGACCTCCGAGTTTGAAGCTTAGATCTCTCCAATTAATTTTGATGCTCTGGATATCATCAGTGCTTTTGATAATTTCTGTTATCTTAGGGGCTATAATGCTCGGACGTCCTGTAAGTAAAGTCATTGCATTCCTCGAGGCTGTATTATATGCACAGTTGTCAGAAGAAGGAAAGATAAGTCTGTCATCAATTCAAGAATACATCAACCAATATCAATGGAACACTATAGACATAAGGTCAATTTGTTTCGGTATAATATTAGAACTTATGATTATAGTATACTACCACAACAATCACAACACTACTAATGAAATTGAACATGTCAGGTTTTTCGGCGATGTTAACAACCGAGTCAATAATATTGCCAATGGCAATAATGACAACAATGCTAACGTAAATGAAGGTTATAGACTTATGATTGGCGGAAAAGAGTTCACGGTTCCACATGTAGTCTTATTTTTGTTGACTGTCACGGTGTGCATTTTCTTAGGCAGCACATGGCTGTTACTCGTCCATGGGTTATCGGTGGAAATGTGCTACCAAGTATTAACTTCTAAAAGTGTATTATTCTGGCAACAACCTTTGAACAAATGGACAGCTATGGGACATTTATTAGTGTCTCCATGGACTGTCTTCCCTTTTATTCAATTCTTGTTCAGAACTGAACTGTACTTCAGAACCGGAGATACATTCACTTTTTGGGAAACTGCAGAAAATTTCAAGATGTTAGCATCTATCTACAAGCTACTATTTGTGCATGGTATATCGTTCATTTATCTCCTAATCAGACACCAAACTAGAAAACTTGTTGACAGAGATGGCTGTGTATTTGCAATCATGACAGCCATATACATATTATTCGACTGTTACAAAAAGTTCCATTTGTTATTCAAGAGATATGATCAAGAGATCAAAGATGAAAAGTATCTGAGAGGAAAGGCCCTTATTAGTCTTGAAGAAGATTAGAGTAGTGATCTATTGCTTATATATAAGTAAATACTATGATTCCAGTTTTTTATTCCAGTTTCTCGACCTTCTTCCTTTTCTTATATTTCCTCTTTTTCGGCATTTCTGAATTTTGCTTTTGTTCTTGTTTCCGTTGTGGTTCATCAAATTCATTATCATCATCATCATTCTCTTCATCATCATCTCCATAATCAGCAAGTCGTTTATCGTCTTCGTCAAAAATCTTTTTAGCATTCTCGATTCTTTGACTTTGGTTGACGATATACTCAAGCCTACTAAGTTTGTGGGGATCATTCCTTAGACTGAACGGAAGATCATCAACTTTAATTCTATTTCTGTTTTTACTTCTGGAATAAATTTGTGTCGCAGTACATAAATCACCAAGGTATTCTACCAAAGACTCTTCTAAAGCATTTATAGTTGGTTCGAGGGAGTAGGGACCATCTCCAAGGGCATAAAGGAGCTGTTCAATATCTCTGGTGAAAAGCCTTTGTTTCTTTCTTTTCCTTAAAGACGACATGGATTGGGGGACTGAAATATTTTTGGTCTTAAAGCGCACTGTAAGACTGGAAGGACTCGCAGCTATGATGTATATAGTTCAGTAACAACGAGAGAAAAAATTAATTGCAGAGTATTTATTCAATATTCAAGATTTCATAAGGAGTATTTTGTTTTTGTTTCAGGATTTTCCTGTTTTATAGACTTTGATTTTTTGGGGGTTTTTTTTCTAAAGAATGTGTGGGTTACCGCCTCTGAAGTCCTTGGAGGATTTCTGAAATTATTGTTTGTGAACTTCTGTTCAGCTTCTTACAGCATACTTGGCTATTCTTTCCATTGAGTAACTTCGTTTCTTCTCTTTTTATAAGCTCTAGTGGTATATATAGTTTTCTACTTTGAAGCAGCTAAGGAAATCACAGCAACTTCAGGAATAGTTACTTCTTCAGCAGAAATCTTTACCCTTATACCTCAATGAACAACAAGTAAAGTATTTAGAGGCGATCGAATTTCTGAATTCAATTGAATTTCCTTCGGAAAATTCAGCAAGATATTCTGATATCTTGGGTCCAGTGCAATTTGCACTAGACTTGACGGAAAATTGCTTGTCCTTGATTTTGACTTGAAAAATTTAAGCCCCACAATTCCCAGATTATACAAACAAAGATCTTTTGGTAAGGTATTTTCCAAATATTCAATTATCAAAGGAAAGACTGATGAAGAAACTTCAGCTTTATGATATCTAGATTTGCCATTTTTGAATGCACATGTTGCAATAAAGCAAGAAAATATGATTCACTTTCGTAGCGACTGAAGAGTTGTTAGTCTTTGGCTGTTTCAGCTACTAAGTCAAATACTGGGACTGGATGAGAATTGGGTTCAATGCTTCCAGAAAAGGAGCTTCTGAAAAAGAATGTTCGTTTTCATCCGATATCAACATTAGAGTTCTTTTCTCTCCCTATGGAATCAGGGAAATTGGAGAAACGGAATAGCTGGGAAACTGGAATAATCAAGACTATGTAAGTTTGCCTTTTTGGGTCTTTGCAAGTTCTCCATAAACCACTGTCTCCAAAAGGTCACCTTCAACACTCTTGAACCGTCTTAGCTCTCTCCCCATGACTTCCTCCAAAGCATTTTGCACCACGTCCACGCTCAATTCTTTTGACCCAACACTAACACAATATCCGAGTTTTTCGAATTCTAGAGCTATTTGTTTCTGATGATTATCCATCAAATCTTCATTATATACCACCAATAATTTCTTATGGTGTTTTAGAATATCAATTAAGGTTCCTGTCCCTCCATGTGAGATTATTATATCACACATGTCAATGTACAGATCAAGTTTGGGACTGTAAGGGAAGAAATGGAAAGTTATACCATCAAGGGTATATGTTTGGGAACCTTGGGAGTGGACTTTGAAATTGGCAAATTTGGTGCCAGGAAAGAGGGAATTGATATACTCTTGGGAAAGATGAGATGTTCCTTTTATTTCGTTCCCGTATTGGATATAGACATTTTTGATATTATGGGTCGGGTATAATCGGTGGAAGGAGTCAGAAACGATCAATTGAAGAAGCGACTTGAAGGTCACTGTTGCCCCAGTTGTTATCAAAAGGTTCATTGTCTGATTTTATACTTGGAATAGGATTTGAGATGAGACACACTGAGACACGCTGAGATAGAGACAAATGCACCGATAGACAAATGCACAGACAAGCCAAGAGCTGAAAACAACAGCAGGGACTGTATAAACTATCTACTACACCTAAATCCATTTGTATAATGAACTGGTGTACGTATAAAGGATGGAAATGTAGAATTTAGGGTAATTAGTTGGGATCGGTTGCAGCCATTTGAAAGGGACACGACAAATTGATTGTGATATAGAAAGGCCATGATTATGGCTTTTACCAGGCAGATATAGGAATAAGAAAAATCACCAAAATCCCAATATTAAACTGATTTTGACTGCATTGTATGAATAAATTGAAGTGCAGAAGAGGCAGAAGAAATGATTGGTATAAATTAAATATAAACTATACACCGAAAACACATGAAAGTCGCCAGAGCCTGATTAATTTCAATCAAGCATAAAAACAGTATTCAGGCATTTCATCATTCAAACAATAACACATCCGGATGGGGCGTAACCGACACCATAAGTGAAAAGTTTGTTGTCTTTAGATTCAGGTTTAGAATTTTTAGTTTGTTGTTTAGCAGCCATTGTAGGTATTAGTGAAGAGTTAGAAGGGAATTTGGCTGGTATTTATATCTTTCACCGAAAAACTTTTTATGAATACATGTGTATATCTTGGTGTAAAATTGAGTGTAAATAATTTTTGTTTGGAGATTGGTGAAAATTGCCCGTTTTGATCATTACAATGTTGAAATGAGAAAATGGCTGCAAAATAACTTGACATTGGTTTTGTCGAATGAGGTAATCCTGAATTACTCTGAAACATGATCAACGGTGATAACAGTTTCAGTCAAACATGTGGCATAAGATAGGAAGTAGAGAAATGACAAAGCCTTTCATCTAAAATTGGTATTGAAGTTGACAAAACCTGGTGGATTCACATAAAAGCCTTTGACAAGGAGAGAACCGTGTCTTCCATACCTTATACGTCTATCGTGCCAAGCCAAGTTCAATCTTTTGATTCAAGTCAGTTGATTGTTGATGGCTAACTACAGAAATGGCAGAGAGTAGTTTGATATTAGAGAATAGTACATAGATAAGCAAAACCACAAAGAAGTCGAGCCCCAATACAAGACTTTAAATCTCGGACTTTTTCTCCCCGAAACTTTAAACTTTGATGTGAAAGAGGGGGGAAATATGGCGTGGACAGAATTCACTTCACATCACAATACATCGTACATTAATTGTAGTATATCGAACCTGTATGTAAGCTATCATCTAATAAATCAATATCCTTAAAAGAGTCTTGTCTGTACGGCAAAAGTCAGTCGGTCATTCATCCTTTGCAAATCCCAAATTAAAAAATGATGAATCTATTGTTAGGAAAATTAAGTTGCTGCAATTTACCTGTCTTAGACGAATGTCGCAAGAATATGCGACATCCATTTAATGGGGTTTATGCATGATCTGCACACTATCGATTAATTAGGAAGGATCGTCCCTTATTATTAAGATCAATCAGGAAATTATTATTTTGTAAACCACAGGCTGCCCAAGATGTTGCCTTGTCTATTGTCAAATGTCGGGGCCATATACACACCTGTTTTTCCTGGTCCCACCCCCCCGGGATTTTCGTTACTTATCCGGTTCCCCGTTTAGTACCCCCATATGGTGCCACATCCGTCCCTCATTAATCCCCCATCTACCGGTTTCCATCGTTCCCAACACCTCTAGGATATTGACACCCTTTTCAACACCAGTAGACGCGGCCAGATGGGGCAGAAATCGGTAGCAACGCCTTGACAGTTACCGCGATGCATCATAACCAAAATTATCCATCTGCTATCAGACGGATGACATGAACAAGTCCGACCTCCGACCCCCACCTAATTAAAGTTTACAGAAAATTCTCGGACCTAACCTCAATATAATCCCGCCCAGAATACCCAAAAATTCTCGATAATAGAGGTTTACGTGCCTGAGTGCAGGAAGTCTGGGGAGAGTCTGGGGTTGCGCGTAGTGATGGCTGCCCCAAATTCTCGTATATATGAGATCCATTCATATATTCATACACTTCTATTCTGTGTACATAAGAGGTTTTCCCAATCCACTGAGTATATACAGTATTTGTGATTATACCAAATAAACCAACACCCCAAGAAATCAACCGCCAATCCAATCGAATGCCCGGAAATTATCCCCCGTATCGTTGTAACACTTGTCCCGATAGCAAAGACTTGGATCTGGCGCTTGTGTGTCCTCACCATAGTCTTGCGCGAAGACTTTGTGTCATTTCCAAATTCTGGGGAAACTGGAAATTTTTCTCATCAATAAATTCACCACTTAACAATTGTGGAATTTCAAAGGCAGGATATCGATATCTTAATTGTCCCCATAACCAAATTCCTATAATCTCCAGGTTATAAAGTATATTCCCGTTTTATTTTCCCGCCTTTTCCCCGGCTTTTTCCCGCTTTTTTCCCGGCTTTTTCCCTAACAAAAGCACTTTCCCACTATGGGCGACCAAATAGTTGAACCACTTCCTGACATTGGGATGGGAGACATCCGTCCCGATATGCACGATATGCACGACATTCGCCACATGCGCCACAGTATTAGCCACGTTGATTTTTCTTCTCCGTCCCAACCAAATTCAAGGTCAAATTCTACCACCGACACCCCAACACAACCAATTCCAAAAAAGAGTCAACAAATCAAAACCGATAAGCCAAGACCGCACATCTGTAAGACGTGTACTCGGGCGTTTGCCAGATTAGAGCATTTAAAACGACATGAACGGTCCCATACCAACGAAAAACCGTTTCAATGTGCCGCTTGTGGCCGGTGTTTCGCCAGAAGAGATTTGGTCTTGAGACATCAACAAAAACTACATACAGATTTACCCAATATCATGAGACGGAATAGTAGAGACGGTACCGAGGGAATCAATGTTAATAATGAACATATTATAGTATTGCCCAATAATAAGGAGGCCAATGCTGCGCTTCCTGATGGGACAGTACCGGTGTTGGTGGAGGGAGGGAGTGGCAGTGCCACGCCAGCCCTGGCCCCCAGTCTGACGCCTGCCCCGGTTCACCATACTCCGAGTTTTGGTGGTGTTGGTGTGCCAGCAACTGGTGGGTCTGGTGGTGTTGCTGGTATTTCTGCTTTTGGTGGAAAACACAAGAGTATCAGCTCTTCGTCCCACCCTCGTAACTCTGTGTTTTCCGACAACAAGAACCTCTTTCCCCGCCATTCCTCGTTCAGTGCAACTTCCACTTCCCATCCCTCTTTTAAAGACCAATTCAATATGATCAAAGAAGAAGACCTTGATCCACATATTGATCTCAATTTCGGGTGGAACATGAACCACGATGAGTACAATCATTTGTTCAAGAAAGATTTCCTTGAATCAAAACCAATTTACCAAAAGACTTCTGTCAATCAGACCCCCAGTGATGAACCAATTCTGTCCCCCCACGGAAAATCTCCAAACTTCAGACTTGACAGGAAACGGAAACTTGAAGATGTGTCTCCAAATGATCCAAAAGATATTTGGAACGATTTACACAATTCAATAACTCCAAATTCTGGTCACATAGGCACTCCAGCTTCCGTTAGAAGTCATAGTCACAGTATTCCAATGCCTTCTCAACAACAGAAAGTAAGCCCTAATACTATCAATACCAATGAGCGTGAGTCGATCCCTGATCAAGGTGATTGGTTACAAGAAATTATCAACACACCTTATGATCCGGTATTTCATCAACACATAACTCCGGGAACTCCAAAAAATCTCGATGAAATCACTAATTTATTTAAAAACCGTCAACTGGATTTGAGTAAAAATCTTCAGATTCCAGGATTGGCTGATTATGATTATAATGATAATATGATGGGGTTATTGGATAATGTAAACTACGGGTTTCTGTCAAATCATCAGCTGCCAAACCAGCCACAACATCACCAACCTCAGCCACCACCCCAGCTACAAAACAATAACCTACCCCCTCATCAACACCAAGCTCCCCACCAACCCAATCAACCGGACCTACTTAAACAAGATTTAAATTTCCATTCTCTCCGTGCTGACACCGAAAATCACGATAACGTGTCCCACGATGTACTTGAAGACTTGGGATATTTCAAAGTGAAAGACAGTCAGGGGAAACTGTTTATTTGCGAGGAGTTAAGAGATAAAATAATGGTAATGAGTAATTTAAGTGATACACAGTTTCCCAAAATTGAAGAATTGAATGGGTATATGAAACTTTATGAAAAGGAGTTCAATAGATACTTTCCATTTATCCATTTACCATCCTTGAAAAATCCAATGGTTGATAAATTTGAGAATATCCCCTTATTATTAGCTATGGCATCTATTGGTGCATTATATTCATATAACGATTCCACCACTTTGATGCTATTTAACTTGTCTAAATTTCATATTCAAAATTTCTTTGAAAAAGAAGTCACCTTGGATAACTTACAGTTCAAAAAGGTACCATTGATGGCACACCAATGTTTGGTGCTTCATATATTCATTTCTATGTTTTTAAACGAGCCTCCAATGATTGATATTACATCTAGACAAATGAAATCAATGGTGGGCCTAATTAAATCCACCAATTTCCATAAGCCATTAGATAAATTCTTGGTGCCTCCAAACACCATTGTATACCAAAAACCGGGTACAGATGAAATCGAATACAGTCATGACCCAGTTTTAGTACAGAATAATTTCGATTATTTTATAATGGCTCAATCAAGAATAAGAACTATCCAAGTCTTTTATATGTTACAACAATTTCGGACATCAACATTACTTGATTTGAACATTCTTTTGACCAGTTCAAGTATGATGTCGGGAAATCATTGTGACAATGGGGATTTATGGAAATGTGAAAACAGTAATCAATGGTTGGAGGAGCTTATTAGACTGGGGAATAGACTGGATTTGTCTGAGTTAAGTAATAATGGTAGTATGAAAGAGTTGGTTGATTCCTTGAATAATTTGGCGCCAGTGAAAATGAATTTCAACAACCTATTAAGTCTTTTGGTATATGTTCACGAAAAGATTCAAGAGAAATACTGTAATTTAAAACAATACCAACAGATCCATCATAATCAAACGGCAAGTTTCTTGAAATTCGATTACACCAATTGGAAGATTGGTAGCGATACATTGGAAAAGTTAATCAAATCTTGGGAAATGTGTTATATCAAGAACAACGGCTCTCTCATCATTAATGAATCAAATTGTCATTTGTTAAATGACCATAGTGAATTGAAATTAATCTTACCTTTATATCATTTAGCCAAGATTAAAATCGCTGTCAATTTAACTCCAGTAATCGAAAGAATTGTTAATAAAGACTGGGATAACATGAATAACTTTTTGAATCATTTGCATATTGATTTCGAAGGATTAAAACAACTGATCAATTATTGTTTAGATATAATGGAATTATGGAATATGAATATCCTAGTGGTGAATAATTCAACTGAAAATAACTTGAGAACCCCGGTCTTCTTTGTCACATGTGTCTTTGTTTCGTTATTATTAATCAGTCAATTCCTATACTATATTGAACAGATTAACGACAAAGATCACGGTGTTTCGTTGGGAGTTACAGAGAAGATTTTATGGTTAAAATGTGAAAAGGTCTTAAAGAACTGTGAAAAGATAATTGCCTTGAATTACCCACAAAAAAACTTGCTTATGGAGGAATATGAAAATTATGAATCAATCAGAAATTTGATTGAAAATAACGGTAATTCAAAATTAATTGTCAATTCTTTAAAGTTGATCAAATTATCTAACAAGTGTTTGTTTTTGGGAGTCAGAATCTTGGCCGACGCCCCAATCTGGCCCTTAGTTATGGGTTTTGCCGAAGCCTTGAAAAACAGAGCAAATTACATTTCAAAAACTTAGTTACGAGTCACGAGTAATATATAATGTCCAAAGCCTATCTCTACTCTCTTATCTGGTATCGCATTTTTTGCAACCATTTTGCGATGAGCAGAATATTTTTCATCCATCATCATTAATCGGATACTACATAGTTTTTCAAGGCTCAAAGAATATATAATTCCCGCCATGCCTTCTCCTACCAAGCTCACTGGGAGACAACTTTACGAAAAAATCGGATCTCCAAAGACCATTGTGGCTCCCATGGTGGACCAATCAGAGTTGGCCTGGAGAATACTATCGAGAAGATATGGAGCAGATCTTTGCTACACCCCCATGTTTCATGCTAGATTATTTGCCACCGATGAGAAATACAGAAAGAACATGTGGTCAGAATATGACGGAGATCTGGAGGTGGACAGACCGTTGATCGTGCAATTTTGTGCCAATGATGCCGATTACCTTCTCCAAGCGGCCCAGAAAATTCAGGATAAATGTGATGCTGTAGACTTGAACTTGGGATGTCCCCAAGGAATTGCCAGAAAAGGTAATTACGGGGCTTTTCTCATGGATGATTGGAGCTTGGTGCATAAACTTATTAGAAATTTACATGACAATTTAGATATCCCAGTAACTGCCAAAATCAGAGTCTACGATGACTGGGAAAAATCGTTGGAGTACGCAAAAATGGTGTTGGATGCTGGAGCCCAGTTTATAACTATCCACGGTAGAACAAGAGACATGAAAGGTCAACAAACAGGACTTGCAAACTGGGAAATCTTACGATATTTAAGAGATAACTTACCAAAAGACCAGGTTTTTTTCGCTAATGGGAATATCATATATCCAAATGATTTGGAAAGATGTACAGAAGCGGTATCTTGTGACGCCGTCATGTCAGCGGAGGGAAACTTATATAACCCGGGTGTTTTCTGGACAAAAACTGATGACAAAGATATGCAATTTCCAAGAGTTGATAAATTATTGAGAGAATATTTCGAAATCGTTAAACAGTATCCCACCGATGCCAATAAGCATTCGATGAAGGCCCATTTCTTCAAAATGTTGCACGAATTTTTAAACGTCCACAAAGAACTCAGGCCGGTTATTGGGAAAACTAGTGTGCATGCTGATATATCCAATTGGGAAAGTATTGTCATGCAAATTGAACAAATCGTGGAGGAAGTATACAAAAAGGATGATATAGAAGAAATTGATGTCATCACCGTGGGATCAACTGAAAGTTGGGGTGGTCAGTACAGAGAAGTACCGTACTGGAGATGCCAACCTTACTTCCGCCGAGTCGATGGAGAGAAACAGAATACTAGGATATTGAAAATTGCTGCTTCCGATAAAGTCGCCAATGCCGAAAAGGCTGCCGCTGGAGTTTCCGAGAATGGAGTCGCTAATGCCGAAAGAAAACGGAAAGCAGATGAAGATAATGACCAACCAAAGAGACAGGTCGTGGAGATTAGATGATGCTTCACTAGAATAAATAGTAATACATGTACATTATATTGATTTTCGTAGAGTTACTACTTGATTGATAATGATTTATATCGTCAAATATCCCAATTGTGGATTTTGTGATAAAAGTCCCTCATATTTTAATGTATCAAGCCTACAATTGATTATCTTTTAACTTTTACTAGTTTTTCCATTGGAGAATCTTACCATAGATAATGTACGTTATTGATAACGACACGAAAAGTAAGTTTTTGAAAGGTAAAATGACGAATAACAGAACCAATAGACGTTTAAGGATATATATATACTATAAAGAGTAACTATAGAGTGTTCTAAACACTTTCAAGAAAATGGGTTCAAGAATATATATAATATTACTTAGAATATAACGTTGGTCTAATCGATCTCCAATGTTGCAAACCGATGATTAATTTGCAGCCACTCGTAATATTGAACTCAGTATATTACATGATTAGAGTAGTTTCAATCTACCTACGTGTGTATTTTGGGCAATTAATCTCATTGATATCGAGATCAAAGAACTTGGTAAGAGAGAAGCAGAGACAACTACAAGTTTTGACTTGGAATGATACCCCGGTAATTGTCTCGTGGTACACCCACGCCCATCTCGCACCATTTCATCACATCTACCACTATTCTACCACCACCACTACCACCAACCATGTCAGTAAGTGCTATCAGAAAGAATGCTACATCTAGTGCCAAATCGGCGATTATTTTCATGCATGGATTAGGAGACTCGGGAGAAGGATGGTCCTGGTTCCCTCAACTTTTGTCCTCCACCAATATCGTCTCCTCCTCTACCATTGAATCGACGAATTTTGTGTTTCCAAATGCCCCAGTTATGCCAATTACTGGAAATGGTGGATATCCAATGCCTGGATGGTTTGATATCTACGAATTTGGCAATATCAATGCAAATCAGGACGAAAAAGGCTTTCTCAAGTCATGTGACGTCCTAAAAGAGTTAGTCAAGGAACAAATTGAAAAGTTCAACGTTCCAAGTGAAAGAATCATAATCGGAGGATTCTCTCAAGGTGCTGCTGTGGCACTTGCAACTTCGGCTTTACTTGACGTCAAGATCGGAGGAATTGTCTGTTTAAGTGGATTTTGTCCCGTTAGAAAAGAGCTTACAAAACTATGTAAAACGGGGAATTTCAGTACTCCCATATTCCATGGCCATGGAACTGCAGATCCAATTGTGTCCTTTGAAATTGGGGAATTGACAAGAGATTTCTATAAATCGTTGGGTTTTGTGGATTATAGATTCAATAGTTATGCGGGTGTTCCACATAGTGCCAGTGACGAGGAGTTGATCGATGTTGCAAAGTTCATCAAGGATATAGTGTAAGTTCAGGGATCGATATTTTTCATTGCTGAGTTTTTTATTTAGTTGATTTTGTCTGTTTTCTTTTTGTCGTTTTTGAATTCATAGTCCTCTCCGACTGCCCGTCCAAAGCCTCTCTACGTAGTCTCACATCGCTTCCACGTCTCACTTGCAGGTCTCGCTATTCTCGCTACTTCTCGGTCCAAAACTACATTCACCTTTCCCCAACATGGACTTAAAATCCCTCCCGTTCCGATCCAAGTCCAATGATTCCCATCTCTCGGCCAAAGATAAGCGGTACCTTCAAACGGTGGAAAAAGCGTTACTTTCATTCGAATCGCTTGAAGAATGGGCCGATTATATTGCATTTCTTTCGAGGCTTCAAAAAGCCCTCCAGCTACCAATTGACCTGAAACAATCCCATACTATCCTGTGGATCCCCCATGCCTCCGAAATCGCCGATAAATTGTCTCTTTGTTTGAACGCCAACCTCCCCAATGGTGTTCACCAGAAAACTTTAGCCCTTTATTTGATGATATTCAATGCCATTTCTCCCTCGATGTTCAATAGCCAAATATATTTATGGCTTCCGGGTCTATTGCCGGTGTTATCATTTGGTCTGATCCAGGTCAAGGCTGAAATAATCAAGATGTTTCTGTACATCTTATCAACCATAAATATTACTAACATGAAGGTGGTTACCAAGCCGTTGATTCTAAGTTTTCTCGCCGGTTTGGATGACGAAAACGCTGAAAGTTTCAATGACGTGTTGGGTTTGATGGATTCCTTGAAACACAAGCTTGATAATGATACCCATTTCTGGAAATCATTATTTTTGGCCATTATTTCAAATCCTGAGAAACGCTTAGGTGCTTTACATTGGTGCAATAAACGGTTACCTGTATTCACGTCGTTTCAAACTGAACTGAAAGAAATGAAATATAGTGATGAATCAAGCGCTTGTATATCTCCAAATCCGGGCTTGTTGGTGAGGGCTTTTGCCACTGCCGTTAATACAGAAACAGTGTTTAATCCGGCCAATGATATTATAGTTGTTAGAGGTTTTTTCGATTTAATGTTGAGTCATTTACCGTTAGATAGTGACGTGTTAACTAATGCCACCAAAGAAAAGGACATTCTCGTTAAGGCGTGTATAAATATCCTCCTAAAGAAAGATATGAGTCTCAACCGTAGATTATGGAATTGGTTATTAGGACCTGATTCGGATCATCAACTGGATGCCGCTCAGGTTAGAGCCCAATATTTCAAACAACACGGGTTAGAAACATTGTCTAAAGTATTATTGCAGATGTTGAATACCTCCGGAGTTTCTCAAATCAATGCCACTAAAATATCTCTTTCCTTAGTGATAGATAAATGGGAAATAAGTCATATTCTCATCCCGAGAATGTTCTTTCCAATATTGACTACGACATTCAAGGGGGATGATTCTGATCTTTTGGCTGCTGCTCAGGAATTCTTTAACGGAGTTGAATCCTCAATAATTTGGAAACTGTTAATTGACTTGATCATCTCCGGCAGCTTGGATTTACTTCAATTTGTTTTGATGAATTTCGATACAAACGAGGAAGATATGGTTATCACCCATATTCCACTCGCATTGATCTCGTTATTATTGAATTATAATCAAAGCCATGAGTGGTTTAATTGTGCTACTATTTTAATTAACTCGTTGAGTACAAAAGGCTTGGAGCCATTAATTTCTGAACCCAAAATAAGCTCGGAGTTATCAGTTAAGATCGATAGATTCTACGGTGACATTTCTTTGGATCAACAGGAACAACCTCCCTTTTCAAAATTAGAACTCACGTCTCACATGTATAATTTGCTTAAATCCATTATTTTAAAAGAGTTCCACTCACAATTTTCTTACAAATTATGTGATTTATTTGAAAAGTTGGTCAATACTATCCCAGCCGACTCCGCTGTTAAGAACAGAGATGAAGAGCTAGTCTCTTTGCTAATCAAAGAAAAAGAAACACCACAAGATTCTACCTTTGAAGAACAAAAACGAAATTTGGTTGTTGCCTTTTCCATGTCCAAGTTGTTTCATCTCATGGGAAATGATTTACTGACTCTTGAGAAGACGAAGATCATCAAGACAATCGCTACAAATTTATGGCCCTTTATCCTTTCTTCCGACTCAAGTCAACCTCAAGTAGAATCGGTCAAATGTTTATTTGACTTGATGTTTAAGAGTTCAAGATATTATGTTGAACCTGCCATAACAAGTTTGATATCTCGCTCTTCGAATAACGATAGAGTTAGGGCTTTGAATTGTTTATGGTCTCATTCCAATTCCAATGATACTGACTCAGTTTTGGAAATGTCTTTGAAATATGTTTTGGATGAATTGTTTGATGATGGAAGTATAAACACCTTACATGTGAAAGAGTTTGTCAGAAATATTATTAAAAGTGGACATGCTAATAGATTATTCAAGATGATAACTAACCCACTTTTAAATTTCGGGCTCATGGAAAATGATAAATTTCAAATTGAAAGTGATGATTGTCTAGCTGAATTCGCTTATCATTTGAAAACCATTTTGAATGTTTTCAACTCGAATAGTAAAAATGTGAAAGACGCTTTTAATAATGAACTTGCTGTAATGGATAATAGTCTTAAATTAGATATTATACGATCGAATAACTGGGATATTTCAACTTACAAATCTTTAATCAGTTACGTTATTGAGAAGTTTTTGAGTTTGAAATTACTGGAAAATTCATTAAATGATGACGAAACATTGAAGGATTATTATAATTGTGTGACTAATTGTTTGGATTTGTTCATCATCCTTGTGAATGGTAATGAATCTGATTTCACAGAAAAATTCTATAAAAGAATTGAAAATTGTTTTTACTATATTTCTCTCCCAAAGATCCCATACCATATCGAATTGGTTGAGTGTCAATATCTCAAGTGTATATTCCATTTACTTGAAGTATCGGAAAATTCGAGAATTAATTTGAATCTCTTGCATGTCGAAGGAGAAGACAGAGAACCATTTTTAGTGAAATTCATCAGAATGGGGATTGAAAAGTCCCAAATTTCGGTCTTGCTTCAGCAGTATATGATGTTGCTAACCAGATCGCTTTATTTATTCAATGATTCAGTATTCAGTGTTTTATCGCCATTGAACTCGGCAATCATCAACAAGATAAATCAGTATTTCTTGTCAACTGTCAATGGAGAACCATTAAGTGACCTCGTGGATTTAGAAGCGTCAATTAATGAGTTAATTGGTGGTATAGAAGACTTATTATCAATAAGTCATAGTTATTTATTAACCTCCAAATTCAAAAATAGACCTGATCCGAAATCTAATCCAGGTCAACCAGATTCAAGTTTCCTTGGAAACGTGATTCAGGGCGTGTTCCTGATTGAGAGTCCAGCTACTAGAACAAGTGAACAGAATAAACTTTACTCTATCTTAATGGCATTTCAAGATGCTATCAAGACCGCGTTTCAAATGTGGAGATGGGCAGATGAACACTCAAGGTTCGAAGATATGTCTGTTTCATCGGAGCCATTAAATTCCCAAAAATCAATGGCTCATATTGGAAATAAAATCAAATTCAGATCCAAAAAATTACTCGAATCTCTTATGGATCTTGAAAGACAGGAAGTAATTGAGAATTTGATGGCTATTGACAAGACTTATAAATCGTCAATAAAATTACTCAATGTCTTAGACGGTGGTAGAACTCAGATAACTTTACCGTATATCTTCAGTTCAATAATGACCAGGTGCTACCCAAGTATTGTAGAAGAATCCAAGAGATCTCATTTGAATGCCAATATTTCTGAGAAAGAAATATCGAGGTTCATGATCTTTTATTTCCAGTCAATTGATACTGATTCTATCACCGATATTTGGAATTTCACCATACAATTTTTTAAAGATGTGTTGGCTCATCATACTCGTTTGAAGCATATAATTCCTAATTTATTAAGAGGTATATCTGGGTTGAGTAATAAGCTTTCGACTTCGAAATTAGGTAGTGAAAAGAAACATAAAAAGGAGTTAAGTGATCTTTTCACCAAACTTTTGGCTACTTGCTTGGGAGGCAAGCGGATATTATTTGGAGTTGGAGAGGATAATAGTAATTCTAATGTTAACGGCAATAGACCTTCACAAGATGAAAAGGATTCAAGTGATAACGAAACGTCGTCTGTTGTTGAAACTCCTGATGCACAAGAAGAACTCAGTGAAACTCTTATAGATCTTCTTGGAAATTTTGATGAGATAATTCAAGATTCTGAAAAGATATCCAGTAGTATTAACCTTATACTTTACAATTTAGTTACTCCACAAATTAAAAATAAAAAGGTTGGTGATATTCTGGTCAAAACTATCAAATTAATAAATCAAATGGGTAAAACATTACCCAATAGGGCTTGGAAAACTCTTGTTAATGATTTATTTATGGATTCAAGTTTTTTCGAAGCATCCTCGAATAAGCAAATTGCATTGGAATCATTAATATCTTGTTGGATATCGGTTGAACTGGACAAATTCAATGAATTATCGGCCAAATTAATGACTTCCAGTACAGGAGCCGCTGGTACACTTTTCATGTACAACGAAAAAGTTGAATTGGAAAATAGACTTCTAGCCATCAGAAGAATATCATATTTGATACTTATTCAACCAAAAGATTACTTCCTCAGTTCTCTCGATGATATATTTGATAAAATTGAAATGTCATTGGCCAATAACAATGCCCCATTACCGTTCAAAACATATATGAGTGTTTTGTTCCGGGCCATTACCATCAAATTCACCGAACTTTATTTACTCCCCAGGTGGACGATCATTTATCAAGAATTAATAACCATTTTCGAATTGGTACTCAATAAGCCTATGAAGGAACTTAGTTTCTTGAATGAAGATCAACTCCAATCGATATTATTTGGATGTAAATTGCTAGATCAACTTCTTCTTTTAAGTAATGATGAATTCAACATGCAAGAATGGTTATTTGTCAATGGAACATTCGATATTAATACCAGTATTGAAGAGTATCTCGTATCTATAGTGGATAAAATCTCCCAGGAAAACGACTTGACAATTCTTAAAGAACTGCCTTTGAAAATGGATCCTATATCTGCAGAAAACAAGAAGGTGCCGTTACTCAAGGGTGTCAAGGGTATCAAGTCGATTGCCAGCTTGAGAAACTTCTTTGAGAGTTTGAGTTACTTGAATTTTGAGAGAGTATACGGCTTATATGAACTAGATTTCGAGGCATGTGAAGCCGATATAAAAGCCGATCTCCAATAGATAGTATATAGACAGTACAATAGAGAAATTCAAACACGATGAAAAGTCAGCAATTACCACTAATACCACTATCGTCAATCCCCAAAAACCCACATTTCGAGCCGCGTAAAAAATCAATGAACTCCACTGAAATACAAACACCCAAAAGCACGGGAAATTCGACAACACGAGTATCAAATTCCAATGGAACCACCAGATATAACACTTCCATGAAGGATTTCCCTGAATCTGCCTTGAGTGGTTCTAACGCGTCCCAAAATCCCGGGAATCCTACCACATCTCATCGTCTCAATCGAGTCCTCGTAAGCAATGATGAAGGAGACGGATCGGATTCGAACCAATCGGATTTCGAGGACTTGGAAACCCCCAAAATCGTCAGGAACAGCAGCAGAAATAATACCATTAATCTGGGAGGCTTTAGTATAAAAAGTACCACAGTTAAAGTCCCTTTAAAGGATGGTAATATTCAAGATAAGCGGCCATCAACTCCATATAAATCCTCCAACCCGGTAGGAACGTCAAACCCGGTCGGAGTTTCAGCGGGGAATACGACTCCAATGACCCGGAGAAAACGTGTTGTTTCCAATAGCTCGATGGTCGATAGAGAAGATCTGTTGATACGGGAACAACGACTTATCCTGGAGGATAACCAGTTCTCTCCCCATCAAAAGGGCCGAGTTGAATTGTTGAAATCGGCTGAAAATAGCCCCCAAAATTTGAAGGAAAAAGCGGCATCATCTTCCCCGGCCCGGCCAAAACCTGGTAGATTTGATATTGGAAAGGATCCGGTGATACGATTGTTTAAGGATAGACCCAATTCGAATGCAAAACCACATTTGGAACAAGTTGTGGACGCCGAATTTGACAGTTCGGAGAACCAAGAAGACCAAGATAAACTATCTACCAAGCCACAGGTGGATAATTTTACGTTGAGGTCTAACAGTCCCAAGCTTAACAAATCTAATGATAAGGTGATAAGCTCGGCGCACGTACCGAATTTACCTTCAAGTGTTGATACAGATTCAATATGGACAGGAGTAGATAAAGGTAGTTTACATGTAGCACCATCAAGAATGGAAATGGATTTATCGCAAGGTCAATCTCTTCCCAAAAATGTTATTTCTCAACACAGACGAGATAATATCATTGATATGGATTTAGACAGGGAATTAAGTTCCGATGAACATGAAGTGAGTATGGATGAAAACTCAGGTGCCCTTTTGAACGAATTGAATTCTTATTCTTTCATACCTAATAGGATATTCAGTCCCAATAAACTTCCAAATTCTGTGAGTTTCAATACGGATATTCCTTCGACGAAATCCAAAAGTAAGATCTATTCAAAAACGATAACACCAAAAGTTAGCTCAAGAATCACTAAAAAGAGAACTCAAAGTCCTAATCCTTTATTGAACAAATTTAACGAATCGGTGAACTCAAGAATATCAAGACCAGAAATGACCCCCATCGCTAAACATTATGATCGTTTGGAGCAAAAGTACACAAAACAACTCTTAGATAAAAGGAAAGATCCCGTTTCAAGAGGATCTCCACCTCCAAAATCTCCAACTTCAACAAAAGAATCACAGTTGGATACACCATGGCCAGAAGAAAGATGGGAGAAATTAAATTTGTTAGTATCGTCGCCTGAACTTACAATTGGAGATATAATCTCTAGTAAAGTTGTTCAAGAAAAGTTGGATATTTGTCAGTCAGATTTGAAAGAACGAGTCAACTTTCTTTTGAAGGTAAAGGACTTTTCATCTCATGAACAAAATCACGATGATTCTCATAAAAGAAGAAAATTAACTTAACTATGTATATTAATGTATTGTATAATATGTTCTAAAATACTTTTGATAAAACATCATTTAATTTATCATTTGGTTTATTTGACAGTTTCATATCTTCGCTTGCATCAGCTCTTTTACTTGTCACATTTCTTTGTTTGAAAGATCTTCTTTCAATATCATCTTCAACTCCTCTCTTCTTTTTGATGTTACTTATCATCTTGGATTGATCCAAATTATTGATGAAGGTCTTATTCAATTTCTGTTGTTGCGATAATTCTAATGCTAATTTAGATTGTTTGATTTCATTTTCTCTAGATATTTGTTGGGTCAAATCTAACCACTTGAAATTCTTCAAATATTTTATGTTCATCATATCATCATAATAATATGACGTTTTCTTCCCACCAATGATATTCCCATTCATAGTATCGGCACATAATTTAGCATCGTTTTTATTAACAAATTCAACCCATCCTTCTGTATAATTTTTCTTCTTGTTACCCCCATACTTGACCCTTTTTTTATATATGTTGGAATTTTCTGGTTTCAAGAAAAGCCTATCCACTTCTCCGAATCTTGACATTATAGATCTTAATTTTGATGGCTTCATATATGGTGGGATGGTTGAGAGATAACAAACCCCGGTTTTCTTGATTTTCCTTTGTTCTTTTGCAAGTTGCTTCGGCGTGAGTTTCTTTAGTGTGGGTCTCTTCTTGGATTTAACTTGTGATATATCCTGTACATCATCTTCTTTTATATCTTCTTCTGGTTCTTCTGGTTCTGATTCTTCCTCATCTTCCTCATCTTCCTCCTGTAATTTCGGGTCTGTGAAGGTTTTTTTCTGTACTCTTACAACCGGATAGTCATCTTCGGATTCTGACCCAAAATCATCCTCGGACTCGTACTTCTTTATTTTCTTATCTATGGTATCTGAATCAGACATGGCAATTTTGCGATGCGATGAGGTTGTTGCAAATTGATTGTTGCAAAATGAGATCCAAAAAATTAAATACAATCTGCGATTTTCGCTGCAAGGAAACAGAAAAAGAACAATAATCCAGGACACGAACATGAAGTGGGAGAATTAATTTTTGGGGTTCATACTATTTAATGATAGACCAATTGCGCCGTTTTATTGGAAACGCCACCAGTTGGAGTGTTTTACTAAAAATACCACGTATACCAAAAAAAATCCGAAAACGATAGGTGCTGAATCGGTGCTGAATCGGTGCTGAGTTTGTGCAGTGTGCGTCTCTCTGCATAATTTTGCAGCAATTGAGCGAACCCAAACTACTAGAAATATAGGGATTTATAAAATTAAATAATAACACATTTATTCATCTACATACACTCGTGTCTATGTCGTGGATACAATCTACTTTTTACCACTTTCAGCACCGGATTTGGCACCTTCAGTAGCTCCAGTAAGAACACCACTGACATAGTTGGCAGCATTACCAGCTTGCTCCTTGGCAGCATCAATGTAAGTGTTGGCAGTGTCTAACAAAGTTTCTTGGTTTTCACCAACTTGAGCCTTAGCATCATCGTGTCCTTGCTTGGCATTGTCAGCAATGGTTTGTCCAAAAGACTTTTGATCATTTGGAGTAGCTTTACCAGCAAAGTCATCTACTTTATCGGTAACTTGTTCTTTAGCCTTTTCAACAGCAGTTTTGTTCTCATCTGGAGTAACTTTTTCTTGTACTTTTTCACCGAAATCTTTTCTACCTAAGTCAGACATTTTATAGTATTGTTTAATTAAATTATTAGTATTTAATATGTAATCTGGTGGGGAAAATCCTGGCCTTTTATACAATTGTCTGAGACATTAAAAGTCATTCCCGAACGTTCTATTCTTGAGACATGCACATGATAAAATTGCTGCTTGGGCCAAAAAAACTTGACCCAATTACTATATTTGGAATTCTGGGGTCTATGTCAATACAAGGCGAGTTAATATACAAGATTGCTACCTGCATGAGGTGTCGTAACCAAAAAATTAATCACGTATCTTTGGCGGCCACATACCAACGTCGGACTATAGCAAAGCTACCGAATGCAGATGTTAGCAAATGACTGGTAAATGATGTCAGTAGTATGGGCTATGCTGTAGTCTTACATCATATTACATTCTCGTTGTTCAGCAACACTTGCGATCGATTTACTAGCCACACATTTGTGGCTGGAATTTCGATTGTTACGTGTAATGCACAATTATTTACAAAGTCTAAAACCTTATGCCTAATTGGGCCTGGAGGTTCATAGCATGACCAATTAAATCTTGATAAAATTTCGAGGTTTAGGCGAATTCTCGAGATTTTTACGGCTATGTGATTGTACGCCTCGAAAATTGGTTCAATGGCCACTATTTTTTCTTTTCTTGGTTTTTAAATTCTCTATTAATTCTCTTGATACGTTTATATCCGGTAACTTGAAGCCGAACACAAATGATTAGTGGTTAAACGGTTTACATCAAGTTCTTTATAAGTAGTGATATAGAGGAAATATCTTTAACTTGGAATTTGGACCCTTGATGTTTACTTCTCGGGCTATTGTTCCCGGTTTTACTCTAATTGAAAACGGATCGGCTCATATCCTAAAAACGTAACCTTAATAATTGAGCCCGTATCTTTCGTCTTTCTTGGTAAAAACCATATTTGGTCCGGGATTGCTAACATCTTAACTAAGCAGGGTCAAATGATTTGTTAGTCACGTGTATGAAGGTGTTCCATGCATCTTCTAATAATTGTTTCAAACATCCAGGTTAAAAAGAATCCTGGTACAAGGCCAATATTGTGTAAGCTGATAGTGAATATTTAGGAGTACCATTAGAAAGGGATTTTGGTTGTTTACTTTAGCATATCAATTAATCATTAGACATTGCCAAAGCATATATCTATGTGGATTTTGATTGTCTTGAATGTTTTCAATTTTAACATTTGATTGGGAATAAAGAGAACGACTAACTCTAGAAAGAATAGAATACTGGATTTTATCTCCTACTATCCACCAAACTGATTAAGTGGTGATTGTAACTAGTAATAGGATTAATGTAAATACCAGCTCTAGAATCCGAATTTCGAATGCTTCGAAATTTATTTGTGATCCAGAAACAGTTATGAAGTAAAGCGACATTGTAATTTTGGTAAAGACTTCAGAAAATGATGAATTCATATGATATTTACAAAAATACCTGAATAGAAATTTCCAATAATTTATGTACTAGTCCTTTACCGTGCTTCACTTCCACTGAAAAAGAACCACCTTTGTATTCCTACCACAATTGATAGTTGGCGGCAAAGGGAAGTGCTGCAAGGTGTTGGTGGTCTTGGATCCCGAAAGGGTTTATGGAAGATTAGGGAAGAGCCTTTTTTCACAACTGAGTCATAGGGAATACAAAACCAGTGGTCTAGATTACTAGTTATTCGATAGCTTTAAACGCTAGTTTTGATTTAGAGATCTACCAGAAAAAGTAAGGTTTAAAACATTTGATTCACTATAAACGAACGAATAACGGTTGCTGGTTTTCAAAACTTGCAAACCATAACTATAAATGAGTCATGTCATTTAAGCACCAGTTGGAGTTGGTAAATCAGTTGGAGTTGAGATACCAGCTGGTAAAGCAGCAATGGCATTCAAGATATCATCAAGAGGACCAGCTAATTCAGAAACAATTGGTAAACTGTCAACAACTTGAACCAAAGCATCGACAGCACCTAAAAGTGGACCTAAAGCTGGTAAAGCAGAGTTGACTTCATCACCTCTCTTTTCTTGAGCAGCTGGAGCAGCAGAGACGGTAGCTAAGATGGTAGCAATAAAAGCGACGGAAGCGAATTTCATTTTGTTAAGTAAGTTTTTTTGGAGTTGTTGGTATAAGAAACTTGGGATATCAAGTGATAATAATTTTAAAATAAGAGGGATTTTGCAGCCATATTTATAGCCGAATTTTGAAATAATCAAAAACTTCTTATCTTTGAATTTGAATACTTATCATGATGTGATATCATTAGCAATTTTCGAATCGTGGAATTTCATTGGGTGATTGGTATAAGCTTGTTCAAAGAATAGTAGTTATACCGGTGAAGATCTTAGATACAGGAAGGATTTACAGTTTCCCACCGTTCAATTTCCTAATCGGGAATTGCGTTTCAGTGATTAATCAAAGCCGATACCCAGTAATATCGAAGAAAGCTTCACAAACGTAGTTTCCACCTGTAAAATCAAAATATTTCAGTTTTAACAATAAAACACTGATTGTTTTCGGGTATATTCTTTTTAATTTCCAAATTTAATAACAATGAATGCATATAAACGTTGAGTGCATAATAATCTTTCCATTGTTAAAGCTTATCATCAGCAATAGGCAGAGCGGTTGAATTACCCAGGTCCATAACCTCCAAACCTCGGCTACTTCATTAGTCAATTAGTTATGTACGTTTCGGAGAAGAGGGTCTTGATAGAAACTTTAAAACGGGCATTGTCAATGTCATTACTTTCAATCTAACTTTAATACCGGGCCTGTTTCGGATTTATATATTGTTAGAGGTGGTATTACGTAGTTAGAGTTGGATTACAAACCGTTTTCACAATCATTTTTCAGAGCAATATTAATTTTAGGCACCTAATGACTTGCATATTGAACAATAAATGCAGGTCCGAGGCAGCCTAAGGTGTATTTAATGTTAGATTCTATATTTTTCTTGGAATTCTAACTCGCTTCCAAACCATGCATTGTTTTTATTGATAGCACTATCAAAGTCAAAATTGATTGGGCTGTGATGACAAGAGTTTTGAGCCTGGGTGAAACACGATTGTGAAATGGGGGATCTTGTGTTTATCGAGATAAGCTCTTATGCAATATGGATTAAATCCTCGTGACATCACCAAGCTTTATTATGATGTTTTAGACAAATTGTTATCATTATAGTGTATAATAATTGGTTACGTTTGTATAGACCAGAGCAAACTTACGATAAGCTTACGGGTTGACAATGTCAAAAGTCAAGTGAAAAAGTATCCCCAGTCAAACGTGGGTTGAATTATAAGCCTAAGTGCCAACTTAACCCATTCTACTTGTGAACCAGATTTACGGAGCTCCATTAAATTGTGGCTCCTGTGAATTGTTGCCCCTTTGAAAGTTACGTTTTCCCTTATCGTCTTCATTTGAAAACTGTTCTTTTGTTTACATTCCCGCAAAACGATACACAGTTTTGCATGTTAATAGCACTTATCCGCTTGTTCCTTTTCTTCACTCGAGATAGAAGTCAAAGTTAATTAGTCAAAGTTAATTTATGATATATAGAAAAGAGAAATACATACGGTCGACGAGTTAATTGTATACTATATACACTAAGTAGATATTTTTAAGAAGTTGAAACAAAATTGTATAAGGGTCCCTTTGGGGGATTTGTTGATAACTATTTGACGATCACCGGTGCCTGTCATCGAAAAAAGGGTGCAGTACATCGTCCGGGGAATGTGAACTTATGTGCAAGAATGGTTAATTATAAAAATATTTCAGGGCCTGCAAATCTGTCTGATAACGGGTGCAGTCTCGATTGGTCGATCGATTAGCGCATTAATCTAAGCGGATAGTCTTCAAACGCTCAAAATAGAAATAGTAGCTAAAGTTTAAATTAAGTTGCAGCCATATTGACCGATTAGGACAACCACATGGGGAATAGTGCCGGTAGCGGCTCGAGGGCTGCGACATAAATTGCGACCCCTTTATTGGAGAGGCCAATTACGCAATTGTATGATAAATGTCGCGCGCATTTCTATCTTTCTATCTAAACATTAATTCTCACTGATAGGAAATTGTAACCTAATGGGGAATTTTTTTGCAATCGCGATACACACTGTACACACTGAATAACCTTCATATGCTAATTTGGCCTTCTAGATAGCTTACAATACATTCTTGAATTTGCCAATATACACTCCATGGAGAATAGACTTAGAAGACCGGTTATATTTTGCTTTGCTTATTTTTCTTTTATTTTCTTTCTTTATTTTGTATTTTCTTTTATTTTATTTCCTTTATTTAATTTTTCTTTAGTAGCAATTAGCTCAAGCCACTTTCATGTTTATTTCACCATCTCTAACGTAAACTTACGGTGAAAATTTTTTTCTTCCTTATGTTTTCAGGGTAATGGCAAATTCCCCGTTAGATGAGTTTGTGGGACTTTTTTTTGTCACTTGTCCCCATCTATTGTCAAAAATGAAAAGGACAATAGTTCATTGTGCTTGGATAACGGCTTTGGATTATTTGCAGCCACAATGTTAGCGAGTCAATCTATTTTTTTCTCCTGCATGGGGTCGAAAAATACTCTTCCTCTAAGTTAGATTGACCGATTAGCGTTGTTCAGGTCAGATTTCTCCAGTCTTCATGAATCTGATACTTCTGGTATGATTTTTCTTTTCCATTGTCAATATGCTGTTTCCGTTGATATTGTAATTTCAAAAACAAAGGACCACTGACAAGTGATTCAAATCCGGGGCCAAGGACCCTGTAATGTGAGACAATCTTGACACCAGTTTAATCCCGATACTCAGCCATTGACACTAGAAAATAACCGAAAATACCATTTTCAGTGAATGGACGTTTATAGAAATGTGTAAAGTTATTCAAAAGCAAGACATGTATAATTAGGGATACAAAATGGGACAAAATACTATTAGGTTAGATTTAATATATGCCAGGTGTTTGGGCCTTTTGTTGGAAAAAAATGTCGTTTTCATCCCGACATTCCACGCCCGATGTCGCATCTGCCCCCCCCCTCCCCCCCACCGATGTCGCATCTCATCTCTTCGCGATGAGGTTAACCATCTTCAATACCACCATAACCTCGTTATATAAATGAAAAAAGGAGGAATGGCCGCCAGCATTGACCAGAAGATTTATGACCTCATCCATAATCTTTTGGACCAAAAAACGGAAGAAAACAAACGATCCAATCAAGATAAACAGGCATTTGAAACCATCGCACTTGCAAGAGATTTAACCCCAGTGGATATTCTTCATTATGTCCAACTTAAGGATTTCAAATTAAGGAGAATGAAAAGAAACATGTTAGAAAAACTGATTGATGAAGTGTTGAAAGTCGTGAGAGAGGACGAATTGGAAGAACTCGGCGAAATCATTAAACAAAGAGATGATCTTGAATCTCAAAAAGAAGAACTTGAACAGGCCGATAGTGATTTTGAAAACCTCGATGAAAGTAATATGATGTCGGTAAAAGATACCAATTCTTTCAACAAGTCAGTAGTAAGTTCATGGAATGTGCCGACCACGACGCCATCTTCCGAGACGGCAAATACTGAGGCAAATGCTGCCACAGGCACAACGAATGATATTTCAGAAGAGGAAAAAAAGAGAAAACGTAAAGATAACGATAAGAAACCGGCCAGTAAAAAGAAGAAGATAGACCATACCCCACCAACCATTAAACTCTCAAATCTTGGAGGAATGGAGAAAGTAACTACTCAATTAATGGAACTAATTGGGTTACCAATATTGCATCCTGAAATCTACCTTTCCACAGGGGTTGAGCCACCTAGAGGTGTCCTACTTTACGGGCCTCCAGGATGTGGTAAGACCACTATAGCAAATGCATTAGCCGGAGAATTACAAGTTCCTTTCATAAGTATATCTGCCCCATCTATCGTGTCAGGAATGTCGGGAGAAAGCGAAAAGAAATTAAGAGAAATCTTTGAAGATGCCAAAAATGTAGCTCCATGTTTAATTTTTATGGATGAAATAGATAGTATCACTCCTAAAAGAGATGGAGGTGCTCAAAGAGAAATGGAAAGACGTATTGTTGCCCAGCTTTTAACCTTAATGGATGAATTAACATTAGATAAGACTGATGGGAAACCGGTGATTGTAATGGGGGCCACAAATAGACCCGACTCTTTAGATCCGGCATTAAGAAGAGCTGGAAGATTCGACCGAGAAATCCTTTTGAATGTTCCAAGTGAAGAACAAAGAATTTCCATTTTACAAGCCATGACTAGACCTTTGAAATTGAATACTGATGGATTCAATTTCAAAACTCTAGCAAAGCTAACAGCAGGGTTTGTCGGGGCTGATTTAAAGAGTTTAGTCACTGCATCGGGAGTTTTTGCTATTAAGAGAATATTTGAAAGTTTAAGTGAACAACAAGAGCTCGAAGAAAAAATGGAAAACGGATCAATTGATAGTAACAATATGGAACTTGATAATACTTCCAAAGAATTGGTCAAACAATTTGAAAATAAAACCGACGATGAAAAGTTATCTGTCATACAGAAATTCTTAATCAAACATCCTTCGCCGTTATCCGAGGAACAATTGGCTCCATTGTCAATCAATTTTGACGATTTTATGCTGGCATTACCTTCCATCCAACCAACTGCTAAAAGAGAAGGTTTTGCTACTATTCCAGATGTTACATGGGATCATGTTGGTGCTTTGACCAGGATTAGAATGGAATTGCATATGTGTATTGTTCAACCAATCAAAAAACCAGAAGTATTCGAAAAAGTTGGTATTACGGCTCCAGCAGGTGTATTGATGTGGGGGCCACCAGGATGCGGTAAAACTCTTCTAGCTAAAGCAGTTGCCAATGAATCAAGAGCTAATTTCATATCCATCAAGGGCCCTGAATTATTAAACAAATACGTAGGGGAAAGTGAAAGAGCTATTAGACAGGTATTTCAAAGAGCAAGGGCTAGTGTTCCCTGTATAATATTTTTCGACGAATTAGACGCTTTGGTGCCCAGAAGAGATGCTTCATTAAGCGAATCAAGTTCCAGAGTTGTGAATACATTATTAACTGAACTTGATGGACTAAACGATAGAAGAGGTATCTTCGTAGTCGGAGCAACCAACAGACCCGATATGATTGATCCTGCTATGATAAGACCTGGTAGATTAGACAAATCGTTATATATTGAATTGCCAACTCAAGAGGAAAGATTAGATATTTTGAACACTTTAATAAGGTCAAATAAGACTCCAATTCATGAATCTGTGGATTTGAATGAAATTGTTAATAACCCCAAGAGTCGTAATTTCTCGGGGGCCGATTTATCTTCCTTGGTCAGAGAAGCCGGTGTTTTAGCATTGAAAAGAAAGTTCTTCCATCACCAAAAGGTCAAAGATTTGGATAAATCCGGGTTTATTGTTAATGACGATGATTTTGATGAAAGTGCTGATATATTTGTGACTCAAGAAGATTTTTCAATGGCTTTAGATAATGTTAAACCTAGTGTTAGTGATAAAGATAGAGCAAGATACGAACGATTGAATCAAAAATTAGCTCCCGTTGTCGAAGAGCCAAAGGAAAGTACATAGTGTGTAATGAATAATACTAATTCGGATAAAATCTCTACCTTTTATTGATCAGGTGTATTGATACAAATTTGTACACCCTGTATATATCTGAAGTGTAGACAATTAAAAGCATAAACAAAATGTTCTGCTCTCGCTATGACGGCCCCAAGTTTTGTTCTGCTCTCGCCATTTTCCTGTTATGTTGGCCCTAATTTTTGTTCTGCGTGGGTCCATTTTTGTTCTGCGTGGGTCCATTTTCTGATATGCCCCGCCAAATTTTTTGTTCTGCGCCTTCTATATGCAGAATGGTTGCAAAATTAGGAAGCTCTAATCTACTAAAATACCTTACATGACCTTAGATTCCTGCAAGTTCATGCAAGTCTATGTACACCAATGCGGTCTCATGCAACCTTAGATCAGTTTAGGAAACTATAGATGGTTTCATTTTAGGAAAGTACTAGCTATATAAAGAGCCGATTTTTCCCTTTGTCTACTTTTCCAAATTTTTTGAAAACCCATAGTAAATTTACTAGCGTTTTTAAAATTCAAATATCTAGACAACGATCGTTTCAAATTACTCAAAATGTCTTCAACTGCTACTGCCAAGTGTTCTAACAAGACCCTTGCTATTTCTGCTTTCAAAGACAAAATTTCTGCTACCGTTGCTGCCAGGGAAAGATCCAAAAATCCTGTTTGTGGCAACATCCTTGATCAACATTTAGCTACTCCATTTTACGTGGAAATGTTCAAGGACCCACTTGCCAACTGTCCTGTTGACAATTTAGCTACCCCATTCTTCTTTAAGATGTTTAAAGTCAAAAAAGGACCTCTTCCTGATATCGACTTACGCTCTCCATTCTTCTTTGATATGTTCAAGGAATCTAAGGTCAAAACTGCTAAAGACTTGGATTCTTTTACTCCATTCTTCTGGAAAATGCTTTACACCCATTTAGAAGCTAATGGAATCGAAGATATTGATATTCGCTCTCAAGAATTCATTAAGATGGTCAATGAAGTCGAACAACAAATTGCTATGTTAAACTTGGATTTACGCTCTCCTTTCTTCTACAGTTTGCTTGGAACCCAAACTGTAAAGTGCTTTGGTTCTGATGATGAAATTGATTTAAGATCCCCACTTTACTATGAAATGTTTGGAGCCATTTCTAGAAAAAGTGAATCAAAATATGAATTAGATGCCGAGGAGTTTAGAGCCTCAAACTCAGGATACTGGCCAGAAATTATTGTTCCTTTATCTCTTGGTGCTTTACTTGGTTCTGCTTCAAGAAAATTTGAAGAACTCAAATATTGCAAGACTGCTATTGAATCTAAACTTGACTTGTCTGACAAACAAATTAAGGGCTTGGTTACTACAGTCTATGGTAAAATTGAAATTAAAACTGCTGGTGATAAAATTGAACAATACTTTCAATCTATTGGTCACACTTTTCCAAAATCAACTGATGTTGCTGGCTTATTGTGCAAATATCTTTCAGGTACTGCTAAATACTCTTCAAAGGATGCTGGTACTTCTAAAAAAGATGATGACATCAAGATTGACATTGAAAGCTTGGAACGTTGCTTATCATCAAATAAAGAAGAAAAAGTTGACGTTGGTACTTGGATGAAACTTAATAACTGGAAGAAGAACTCTATCAACTCAATTAAACCACTTATTAAATCACCAAAAAGACAACCACCAAAAGCTGGTAAGAAAAAGGCAAAATACATCTGGAAACAAAAATCAAGATATATTTCCAAGAAAACTAAACAAAACAGAACCAACTCTGGAAACACTTCCAGACACTGAAACCTGCATCTCTAAAGAAAACAAAAAAACCACCAAAAAAAAGCAACATCGTAGTCAACTCTAGAAAACATGAAACATAAAAAAAAAACATATATAGCATATTAATATACATTCTCTTCAATTATTTAACTCTAAAATTTTGGGGAAACATAGATCTCTATTTAACTTCCCCGTTTCACTCATTCCCATTTGTGTATTATTCGTGAATAGTTCGTTTTTAAATGGTGGGATCAAATCAGTTCTATGTGGAAGATATCAAATCATAAAGCCAAATTTACAATTTTTAAACACCCTTTGCCAAAAACACCATAAAATAAAGACAACCAACTATATCAGCACTTTCATACTATTTGACATACCAAGTTATAAATATCCTGGCAATATCTTACTCAACAATTGGAGGGATGGCCGAGTGGTCTAAGGCGGCAGACTTAAGATCTGTTGGAGGATTCTCCGCGCGAGTTCGAACCTCGCTTCCTTCATTATTTTTTACCCTTAATTTTGCAGCAGTCGTTCCTGGCAAAAATAATATTTAACCCACTTTTTTGCAACTATTTTACAACCCATTTAACGAAATCTCAATATAAATGACCCCTGAATCCACAAACTCAAAGCAAATTTCAAAACGAAACAATCCCGAAGACAGCTCCAACATCCCATTAGCTTCCAACAAAATTTCAAGAACTGGCCCCGTCCCACACCAAGAGGTCGATACAAGCCTCGACCATTCTGTCCCCCAAAAATTCAGCAAAAGTTTCAACAATTTTGATACAGAAAAGCTTGGATTTAGCCGGACAGAAGACTTACTCAATTCATTATCGGTAGAATATGACCTTACAACTTGGTCGATTTTAAAAGTCCATATCGACCGAATTTGGCTATTGATTTTTTTCTTGAGTTACCTGTATCTCGAGGGGGTTTCAAAGGTCAAAATCAAGATTCAACAGTTTTCCGATTTACTACAGGGGCTTTTAAGTTTAGAGTTGATTATTCACCTCGATAAGTTACTTGTCCTTATGTTCAAAGTCATTAAGGTTCAGATTTGGAAAGCTAAAGGGGAACCAATCAATTCGTTATTTGAACTTGTTCCTTCCACCATGAAGTTACCGAGATCCTTAACGTCAATTGAGTTCAGCAGAAAAAATAAATTTCCAGTGCCACCACCACCATGTAAGCCATATTTGGGGTATAATAAGGAACTAATTATGCCCTTGGAACAGGAAATTCAAAGAGTGGAAGGGTTGAGACAAGAGTATTTTAATCAACTTAAAATTCATCTCGCTCAAGAGAGTTTTAGAATTTTGAATAATTTTTCAAAGTTGATAGTTTGGTGTAGTTTACTTAATGTCAAAGAAATAAATCTAGTTCTGGATATCAGTTACATATATCTCAAATCAATGGTATTAAACGAATTTGAACGTGAACTTACAAGTTTCAAAAACCACGACACAAGAGTCATTTTAACTTTAGTTCCAATTATGAGGATAGTCAACGAAGAAGGTACCACAATTTTTGATCCAACTGAGGCGTTAATTAAACCTTCAACTCCAGAAGTTCGGGCAGAAAGCGAAGCTGATTGGATTGATGATACTCGTAAAGAATTAATTATTAATTTACGTGATCTGACACCAGCAGGCGATATTATCTTGATTCCCGAAAATCAAAACATTTGCTTTAAGGGATTTAAACCATCAATTGATTTTCAAAATCCATTGGTTTTTAATTCTCAAGATAAATTCAGTTTCCATTTCTTCATTAATGCCTTGCATCAATACAACAAAAATGAGAAGCGCGAATAAATAATCCGTAATAACATGTATCGTTTGGTAAGATGTCATAGAATAAGTGCTTTACCAAGGTATTATTTGAAAAGTCCTTCTGTTCATGGCTTCAATATACATCGGTGTTTGAGTCGTAGTCAATATCTAATGAAAGATCTGAATAGGGCCTCCGTAGACCTCCCCTCAAACGAGCTTAAAAAGGAGTCCAAATCTGAACTACAAGACAAACTTCGAGATCATTTAGTGGAAGAAATTCCTACCACTCTACCGGAAGCTCCCAAAAGTCAAGACAAAGCAGAAGATTCAAAAACAGAAGAGGTGAAGGCCGAACCAGAGGAAGAATCAGACTCAACTCAATATTTAACGACAATATTTGAAAAAATGGAACCTTATATGGATACTTATGATGTATTTAAGCAATTAAAAAATTCTGGGTTTACCGAAAAACAGGCAGAACACATTATCAATCTTCTTATTGTGCAACTAAATTCCAAACTTTCCAAACTTCCGACGAAATATTCCCTTGCTTATGAACTTGAAAATGAAAAGTATCTTTTTGAAAGTGCCCAAGAAGAATTGAGAGTGGATATAACTAGAAGTAGAGAAGCCCAAATCAATCAACTGATAATATTAATTAATGAGTTGGAAAGAAATTACAACATAATTCGTGATGAGTTAAATAATGATATTTTACAACTTAAAAACAATAATCAAGTTACGATTAACGATGAAAAGCAAGAGAATACCTTGATGTCCAAAAAAATATTTTTGAAGATTCAAGAAACAAACCATAAGATTACCACTGAACTAATTGGTTTTATGAGATCAGAGATTGAAACTTTAAGATGGAACTTGAGTAGATGGGGGATTATTTCGATTCTTGTTTGTATCTTCAGTGGATGTGCTAGTTTCTATATCTATAAGAGAAAGGCAGATGCAAGATCCAATAATCCCGATGAGTTTATTCCACTTGTAATTTATGAACCAAGTGAATTCGAAGAAGATGATTGGCACACAGATTTAGATGAAAGCGTCGTTAATAGTTAGGTCGCAGATTCGCAAGCAAGTTTAAGTTTTCTTTAACTATGTCAGACAAACAAAGTGACCCATGCAAACCACAAGCTTGTGCTATACAAGATTGTTTACAAGTCAATGGGTATAATGAATCCAAATGTACTAAATTAATTGATCAATTGTATCTTTGCTGTAAGAATTACTATGAAAAAAATGGAGATGTTCAAACCACCTGTTGTCCCAAATTGAGTTTGTTGAAGCTAAAACTTAAACAAAGAGAATTAGGAGCAATCGATGCTCAAATGGTCGAACTGAATAGAAGATAGATCAAAAAAGGGTAGAATTGCAACGAAGGCTATAGACTTAACATACAGACCAAAAGCACACACCATCACTATTAAAGTACCATCTAGATACTGGCACACAACCTTTACAGTTCACCAGTCCTTGAATAGCATAATAAACGAGAGATGACAGAGAATGTAGATTTAAAACCGCATAGTTAACCATAAGATTAACACGACAAAAAGGCCAACTTAAACCTGAATTTAATCTAAGACTTACCCGAGCACGAAATCACATCCAGGGGATGTCGATGAAAATATGTAGGGTTAAAATTTCATATTAACCGTGACTCTATGGGCGTCTACAAAAAGACATTGTATAAGGAAAAAAAAATTTTGAAAAATTGTAGAATATAAAGGGCAGAGGTGTGCAGGAACCAATACATTAAAAAGGGCCACAAATCCCCACAATAAGTTATATACATTTAAAATTCATGTCTACATCTACAGCTACATTACTTGGGGCCCTTTTTATCGTAGTCATGAACATCAGGAACGTACAGCCTCAAGTCACTTGTTTCGTCCAACCATAATTGCTGACCACTGATATTTTTTATCGAATTGTCAATCTTGACCGAATTGTCAAATTCTTTCAAAGCATCTTCAACTTCCACAGGATCAATTCCCAGATCAACCATTTGTTTTCTTAATAAAGCAATATGTAATGACATTTTATATTGGGTCTTTTGGTTTTCCCGTCTTTCTTGTAAAAGCTGTAAATCATGCTTTCTTCTGGCTTGCACAAAGTTTGCCTGTTGAATTTGGAGAGTCTTTAAATTTATAGCCGTGGTTTCGTTGTTTAGTTTCTCTAGTCTTATGCGATTAAGGTAATTATCCACCGCAAGAAACGTAAGCGTAAGCATTCCGATGAGAGATGTGAATTCCTTGACTCTTTCATCTCGTTTATCGTGGGAGCCTGACTTTGAGCTTGTGGAATTGGTAGCAGAAAAATCTTGGGTAGAATCGACGGTTCTTGAATCTGCTAGTTGGGAGAAATCTGGAGGTAGTTTACTTGATCCAAAGTGAGATGGAGGTGGTAACGGAGAATGAAGGTTCCGTTTAAGTATTCTGGTAAGCATTGTACCTCGGGTGGTGGTGGGTGGTGCTAGTGCGTTAGTAGGGCTACAGCGACAATTACTGCGAAGGTTGCTCTACCGGCGTGGGACGTGGAATGAGAGATCAACATTAGAAGAAAGGTAAAGTACCATAGGTACGTGTAATCGATAATATAAGAAAAATCTCAAGAGATGATCAGAGTTTAGGTTGATGGAATAAATCCACATTGTTATGCACTGGGGAATATGGTAGTACGTTGAATATTACATGGGGCTGCAGAAAAAACTAGTATGTGGCTTGTATTATTTGTACATCAGATGTTATGAAATAAGATTAATATGTTTAATGTCTTCTGGATTCAGCAATGACCTTGTTCATATCTTCAACCTTCTTTAAAGATCTCTTGTGAGTACCCAATCTCTTTTTAGCTAATTTCTTAGCTCTCTTTTCACCAGCATTTCTGATCAATTCAATTAATCTCTTTTCGTATGGGGCTAAACCAGAAACTTCCTTGACGATAGATCTGACGAAAGAAGTTCTTTTAGACAAAGCTCCTTTTCTGTAGGAGATCTTTGGGGTGACTTCCTTTGGAGTGACTTTGTGTCCCTTGTTTAATCCAGTAGCAATACCTAAAGATGTTAGTATGAGATGGGCTACGGGATATGAGTTGGAGAGCTTTAAGCCTTGTTCTTTTGGTATTTGATCTTCTCGGAAACGGGACTCCTTAATATAAACATGTTGTATCTGTGAAACTTCCATACTTCTGGTACATTTGGAAGGGAGGACGATCTTAATTTTTCACTCAACCGAAAGGAACAGAAACAAGAATAATTCAAAAACCTTCACAACATTCCAACATTTGGTACACTCTAGTATTGTCGATATTCCGACATAGATCCCACATAATAGAACACTCTAATTGCTTCTCCAAAAGATTTTATTTTGATGGAGACATACCTGACTTAACCATTATTAACGTTAAAGTATATGAAAATTTTTTTCTCAGTTTGAAAATTTTTCTTTTACAAACTGGGGTGTAAGAGTGACACGGGACACGACTGGATAATGTCGCGGTAAATGTGGTGGTAAATATGGCGGTAAATATGGTGGTGAGTTGATGCGGGAGATGGGGCGAGTGATGAAAGCCTGGTGGATGGGTGCGAGTGACTGTAGCATCTCACGTGCTAGGGTCAGAACCCTAGATGTATATTGAATCTATTATATATTGTATCTATTATATATAATCTGCCCTTCACCGACTCTAACTTACGCAATCCACTAATCCAACACTCAATCGGACGAACGTCTATTCTATTTACAGCTATCTACACAGATACTTGAGAGAAATCAAACCCATGATTTTCCAAATCTTTACATAACTCGTCACTAGTCTTCCAACTATATTGACTTAAAAACAATTTCTTGTCTAATTTCTCATAACTATCTCTTTGGACCAACGGATATAAATGATCCAATAATTTGTTTTTTCCGACAGTTATTCTATTGCCGTTGTACGTCAAATAAATGGTCTTTTTCTTATGCTTTGGTAAACTTTCTTGTTCTAGTTTTTTCAAGATATCGTACTTCATTCTCCAGCCAAGTTTGCCCATAGTCTTGGTTCTGGCTGGCGAAGTTTTCAATAAATATTTATCCAACCCCCCTTCTTTTGTAATTGTTTTCAACACTCTGGTGGTGACTTTGACCTTGAATACTTTATCCAAGATTTCAGAGTATAATGATGATCTGACAACATTGGGTTTGTGGCTTCTTAAATTTTTATTTTTACTTTCGGAACACGTATGTGAACTGGATCTTTGAAGACCTCCGTAGAGCCCTCTATTCTGACTTTTGTAAAATAACGTTTCGTATTCGTAGATTGGGTAGTGTCTTTTGTTGGCAGGAATGGCGATCTTGTGTCCTTTTGGAAGAACGTCTCCGGCCTTATAGTCCATTTTTGGAACTGGCTTTATGTACCGGGTGATTTTGTAGTACTTATCAGGAGCCATGGCCCGAGCCGTGGTGCTAATGCCTCTGATGAACGATAACATGGTGAAAAATTATCGAAAATTATGAGAATTGAAAATTTATTTTCAATGAGAAGCGAGACTGAGACATATCAAGTGTATGGCATGGGTGAGATGTAAGAGGAAGAGAGGGTAACATATTGTGTGTTAGAGTTTTTGAGGTACAGTTAATGTTTGTTTAAGCGTAATTTTATATAAGTTCGAATCTATTTTCAATTTATGTTTTAGGGTGCTTGTTGTAGGTTAAGGGTGTCTGGAGCTGGCTGGAATCTTTGGGTGCAAATCTCTCACAGACCACTCTACTACTTAGTGGTACAATACTAGCTGACACCATGAAAACATGTATAGATATGAGTTTTATGTTCCACATATACGGTTACTAGTGTCCACCATACTACATTGTTTGATATTTCTATAACAATACCACTCTTACCCCACAGTATACTTACCCACTCAAAGCTCTTTTAGATCGCATCCCATTGACTTACTACCTATTGTTGATTAGCTGTAATTTCCAGGATACCAATTTCACAACCCAAAGTGGTATCAGCTATACACTCAACCCTTTCAATTGCTGTTATAATAAAATTGAAATTCATTTATTTTTATATTTACTTATTTCGGTGCTGTTTCTCATTGAAGTGAAATCTGCCAATTTAGTTAATTTTGCAGCCATTCTCATTGCACACATCTACACAAACACACACACACAAATTAAGCAAAATATTTTCAAGCCCATTCCAACAATCCACAAAAACCCAAAGGAACATCGCAACTAAATCATAGCTAAAGCAAACATAGAAAATACAGCAACGTGGTAGTGAGCCCATATAACTTTTCACCAATTAGCCCATTGAGCATAAAAGCGGCACTCGATTCCCATTGCTACTCATGTCTCATAAGACAGACTCGTAAAACCAACACCAAGACTTTCAAGCATTTCATATTTCTGGCCCATCACTCCGAAACTATAGATTCAATCCCCTTGTCAGAAGCCCCTACACTATATAGCAACCCCACCCAGCCCCACTGTAAACACTTCAAATGTAGTTATCCCAATTGGTTCGATTGATAGCCTGTATACAGGACAGAAAATTAACTTTGTTATCAACCTTTAACCAGATCTGGAATTGGGAATAACAAACCAGGCATTTGTTGTCCTAAAGCCCCCCAAAAAACTATGTCCTATATAACAGATCCCCTGAAACACAATCGCCAAGCCTAAACCCCCCCAGAGCCACTCCTCGTCTCTCAAGTTGTCACCGCCTATCCACCTTCCCTGATAACATTCCCGTTCCTGCACGACTGCGAAAATTTTTTCGTCAGTATCCGTTACGTTATGTCCCCTGTTGCAACTGCTCTTGTTCACTAAGGAGCTGCACCAAAAGAAACAAAAAAGTGCGTAATAACATAGAAAAAAGAATCGTTTTTTTGTTATCCCATAATCGGAAATCGAAATCGTCGATTGCATTTTTTGATATTAGTATTATTTGCGTTGTCAAGCTGACCAGGGAATTTCGTGTTACCTCCCTCTCTTAACTGCAACCATTGTTTTGTAATCAATCGACCAATTCGATTTACACTTCGATCCTTAATTTCTATCCCTTGGGCAACAAATATTTTCATCAGGGTTAGCAAGTTTTGACCACAAAACCCCCGATTCACTGTTTCTCAATCCATATCAATCGATAATACTATTATTTTGGGGTTTTTTCCGGGAAATTTTCGAACCTGTTTTGACATCCTGAAAGACATTATAGATTTACTTCTCATAGACTTTATTCAATTCTTATTTTAATCCTAATTTATTGCATCATGACGGATTTTGCTAAATCCATTTTTGGATTCAGTTCTTTGAAGAAAGAAACTTCGAATTCCAGTAACAATACGGCTCATACCAATAGTTCTAATTCCGGTAGTAATGATTTATCGTCAAGTCAACAAGAACCACCACCACAACAAGGTCCAAATCTTGAAACAAAGCCGTCATTTTCAAAGATTTATCCAAAGACTTTAAATAATGTAACCCCCACCACGGCAGAAAATAGTTCAATGGTTTATGGCACCACTACTACTAAAAAACCCGATTTCGACTATAACCAATTCCAATCGATTCACCAAATTCAAGAAAATTATCAAAATATTAATCAACATTATAATACAAATCCAATACCAGGAATCGATCAACCTAATTACCAGCAAAACCAACTTGATCTCGAACCACAGCAAAGTCATCAATCAATCAATAGTGGTGACTCAAATTTGAAAAACTCAACCATGATGAATCCTGTTATCATTACAACTGATGAAACTGGTCAAATGAATCAAAGAGAAAGCCAAACCCATCCAAAGGGGAAATTAAAAGTTACGATTTTGGAGGCCAATAATTTATTAATTCATTCTAATGATTCTCAACCTTATGTCGTTTGTACATTTGAAAGTTCTGAGTTCGTTACCAATGCCCCGGACTCATTCAATAACAAATCAGCTACCAGTAGAGTTAAAAAGGATGACAGACCTGTTTTCCAAAGACAATCTTCTTCCAATCATTTGACTATATCTGATTACAAGGCAGGAATTTCGAATCCAGTTTGGAATCATGAAGCGATATTCGATGTAGTTGGTAATAAATCTGAATTGGAAATTTCCATCTATGATCTGAGTACCGACGATTCATTCTTGGGTCAAGTTAGAATTCATCCTTTGATTTATGATCAAAAAAGAAATAATGGTTCATGGTTTAATTTAGCTGCTAGAGTGGCCGGCGAAAGGGTTTCTGGATCCATTAAGATCAAATGGGAATATTCTCATTCTCTTAAAATGTCTTATGGTCCAGAAGACTTTGAGATTTTAAGATTATTAGGTAAAGGAACTTTTGGTAAAGTTTACCAGGTTAAGAAACGGGACAATAACAGAGTTTACGCCATGAAAGTTTTAAGTAAAAAAGTTATCGTGAAAAAGAAAGAAGTGGCTCACACAATCGGTGAAAGAAACATTTTGGTTAGAACATCAGCTGCTCAATCAGCTTTCATTGTTGGATTGAAATTTTCATTTCAAACTCCAGCAGATTTATACTTAGTTACTGATTATATGTCAGGTGGTGAGTTATTTTGGCATTTGCAAAAAGAAGGTAGATTCCCGGAAGACAGAGCCAAGTTTTATATTGCCGAACTTGTTTTAGCACTTGAACACTTACATGATAATGATATAGTTTATAGAGATTTAAAACCGGAGAATATCTTGTTAGATGCAAATGGTCATATCGTTTTGTGTGATTTTGGATTATCAAAGGCAAATTTAAATAATGATGGTACTACTAATACCTTTTGTGGTACAACCGAATATTTAGCACCCGAGGTTCTACTTGATGAAAGTGGATATACCAAGATGGTAGATTTCTGGTCGTTGGGTGTTTTGATATTTGAAATGTGTTGTGGTTGGTCACCTTTTTATGCTGATAATACTCAACAAATGTATAAAAATATCGCCTTTGGTAAAGTTAGATTTCCAAAAGAAATCTTAAGTAGTGAAGGCAGATCATTCGTTAAAGGATTATTAAACAGGAATCCTAAACATAGACTAGGATCAATTAACGATGCAAGAGAATTGAAAGCCCATGCATTTTTCCATGATATCGATTGGGAATTATTGAAAGGTAAATCAATTCCTCCTCCTTTCAAACCCCATTTGACCTCAGAACTTGATACTTCAAATTTTGATCCTGAGTTTACCAACGAATCAACATCAGTTTTAAGAAAACAAATGGAAATGCCTTCAACTCCTTTAAGTCCAGGTATTCAAGCCAATTTTAGAGGTTTTACTTATGTTGATGACTCAACAATGGATGATCATTTCAGTAAAAGTCATAGATACAATAATTTCAAAGGTCCCGGAAGTTTTATACCTGGTAATCCAAATCTTCCACCCGATGAAGACGTGATCGATGACCAAATTGATGAAGAAGATGAAATGGATGTTGATATGGAAGATGAAGAATTTATCAATGGTAGATTTGATTTATAGATCGTTCATTTTGCATTGTAATTGTGTATTTATTTTTGTATATTTAGGCTTGTATCTAATATAGGAATGTTTGTGATAAATGTATTCAAACTTGTATGGCCCTGGGGTTAAGAAGATGATCCCCTCTGGAGTTATCTCATCCCCCCATCTCCACTATCGGCAACAAATAAGAGTGGCTGCGAAAGATAACCACTCTTCCTATGCATCCGTATGTACGATGCCCTTATCTCCATTGCTGTATTGCTACTAAAGATAATCCCGAGACTTCGTGGGGGAAAGACAAAGGGAATGAATAACCGGTGGTACAAACTCCGAATCAGAAGCCCCACCTATCACAAGGCTCCAATAATAACCCCCCTCCCTATCTCCACAGCATCCTGCATCTGCATCCTGCAGAGTGCCAATCTCCAAAATCCGTGGTGGGCCCACAATATGCTTCCCCATAAAATCATAGAACCGACTGATAACCCCTCTGTGACGAGTTTCCGGGGTGGACTATAAAAGACACAAGAAGCCCCTCAAACCTTCTCCCAATTCAATTGCAAACAAAAAGCTAATAATCAGTTGTAAAGATCTCTCGATGACTACACACACTCTTGCAAGAGAATCCCATAAGGACCCTACAAAATTCCGGATAAAACACGATTCGGCTTCAAGAATCTTGGATATCGAAAATTCAGACAAGCTCCAACCAGACACCAGTATTCCACCACAAGAATCGTACAGCGAAGTTACAATTATTGGTAGTGGATTCGGAGGAGTCAGGGCTGCTATCACCTGCATCAAGAAGCTTAATTGTGACGATTTTATGGTTTTTGAAAAACACGATGATTTTGGAGGAACTTGGTATGCAAATACATATCCTGGATGTGCCAGTGATATCCCGGCCATGTGGTATTCTTATTCTGACGAATTGGTGGATAATTGGTCGGACATAAGACCACCTCAATATGAAATGGAAGAGTATATTCAAGCGATTGTTAAAAAGTATAATTTAAGGGAAAAAACTAAACTTCAAACTCTCATCACTAAAGTGGAATATAATGACAAATCCCAACATTGGGCAATTGAAGGATTTAATTTAAGAACTGGTCAAAGAATCCATCACGTTACTAAAGTCATTGCTAACTGTACTGGAGGTTTGGTTGTCCCCGGTAAGTTTGATGCTCCAGGACTTGATAAGTTTCAAGGGAATTATATGCATTCGGGAATTTGGGACTGGTCGGTTGATTTCAAAGATAAGAATGTCGTTGTGGTTGGCAATGGATGTTCAGCATCCCAAGTGATTCCAGCATTATTGGATTTCAAACCAAAGAAAATCAATCAAATTGTTAGGACTAAACATTGGATTTACCCCCCACATGCCCCAGCGTTACAGACGGTTTATGAATTCTTGTCTAGATGGACCATAGGTTTGATGTTTTTAAGGTTTGTCGTATTCTGCTACTCAGAAATCAAATATCCAATGTATACGGGCGACGGCCCCTTCAGTAGATTTGTCAGATGGGTCCATACCAGAAATGCATTGAAGTATATGAAGGAAACCATTCCAGAAAAATATCACGATGCATTAATTCCAGATTTTAAAATTGGCTGCAAAAGGTTAATTTTTGATTACTATTATGCACCATCATTGAATGATCCCAGAATTGAAGTATTCAAAGGATATATAACTGAAGTTAAAGAGAAATCGGTGATGTTTTCCAATGGTCAAGAAGTCGAAGCCGATATTATTGTGGCATGTACTGGATATGATATGGTTAGAAGTTTCAATCCTTACAAGCTTATTGGTAGAAATGGTTTGGATGTGAGTAAATATTGGGAAGACCACGGAGTCTCAGCTTACGAGACTTTACTCGTTAAAGATTGTCCTAATTTCTTTACAATCGCTGGTCCTAATTCAATCACAGGGCATTCATCTGTTGTTCTAGCCATTGAAAATAGTTGTACTTATTTCGCTAAAGCAGCAAAAAAAGTGTTAAATGGGACTTATAGTTCTATTTGTATCAAGGATACCAAGTACCAAGAATGGTTCGAAACCACACAAGATATTTTAAAGAAATCTGTATTTGGTACTGTCTTTGGAGGTTGTGTTTCTTGGTACTCCTCTGCTAAAAGCAATTTCACTTCTTGTCCTCATAGTCAAATATCTTACTACTGGAGAACCAAGAATGTTAAATGGGGTGATCTAGATGTTTTGAAAGAGAAAAGTGATTGAATGGTGCTAACCGACAGGCAAGTTTGTAGCTTATTTAAATATAATATATGGTATGAAGAATATTTGCAGCCATTGCGATTGGCACATGCAGGAACAAGACTAATGGCGAGCTATGCAGAACCAGTATTAGAGCATATCTGAGAATTAATACATATTGTTTTATGTTTTATAAACTAATCAAAACATTTCCACCCACCACTATACCAAAAACCTATAAACTCACGCCAATACACCGGTTCCCCCATTTTACCTACCCTACCCTACACCGTACACCGTACACCCAATTCCCAGCCAGCGTACCGCGCCCGAAAAACTAAACTAAACTCAACTTAAACTAAACCACATTAATTATGGGACATCCAGGAAGACCTAGAAGGCGGAACAAAAACATCATCCAGCCAATCATTCAACCACAAATACCGCAGCACTATCTCCACCCTGTTAAAGAAGAACCGACCAACACCTTACACGATGAAAGTGATCTCATTTCGTACCGAACGGATGCCACCACCAGGTTTATTACGAACCAAGATTACCTTGAAAATGTCACGTCAAAATACATCCACAGTAGTAAGATAATTCCTCCCCGGTCATTTCCCGAACCCCTTGAGAATGTGGCGGAATTTGACCCGGAAAATATCAAGCACGATCAAGTGTATTTCGGGGACATAAAAGCCATGGAAAAGGTCAAACAACAACTCAAAAAAGACCTTGAAATTCCCGACGTTTCGGTTTCTTTTGGAGATGAGTATACTTTCCAGCAAGAAAGTACCGGCAAACTTGCCGAATTGATGAAAGATCTAGCCGATGCACTGTCGTTAGAAGCTCTTGAACAGGGAATGAACCAAATAATTAAAGATTACCAAACCAAATTTGAAAAATCGTATAGTTTCGAGACTAAATCCACACCATATAGTATTCCACTCGATGTGAAAGTCGATAGAGCGCCCGACGATTATGACCCCCACCAAATCCAAAATATGATCAGAATGAAACAAGAAAAAGAGGCAGAAGAAAGGCGAAAAGCCGAAGAGAAACAAAGACAAGAACAGGAAAGAATACGTCAAGAACAGGAACGAGAAAGACAAGAACAAATGATCCAAGCTCAAGAGAGACAGGCTCAAGCTCAAGCTCAAGCGGCCCAACAACAGGCACAAGCAGCCCAACAACAGGCACAAGCAGCCCAACAGGCACAAGCAGCACAAGCTGAACGAAGTATCCATGATAAAGACTTCGACAACGTCAACGATAACGAGTATTTTGACAATTCATTCTTGGAGTTCCAACAACAGCCCCAGAAAGATATGATGAACCAAATAGTTAACGACGATATTGTCGGTGACGATATGGGTGGATTAATTGATTTCGAAGGAAATGATGAAATGATGAATGGAGATTTCGACGAAGATTTCTTGAGCCAAATTGACCCTAATATGGAGTAGGGGCAAGGGTTGACAAAGAGTTCGACCACTACCTCTCTAGTCGCTCGCTCGCTCGTATGTAATTTATGTATCAATAGACGCACCAGATCAAAAATTTCAATGAATACAAGAAGTAAAATAAGACAACAAAAGTTACGAATCACATTCCTAGGGTACTTTTTGGTATTAATATTCTTTGCAATACTTCAGATAATATCGGTGGTATTTTTCACCCAAGGATTTCTTCTATCGAGAGAAGTCCCCGATTTTATTTCCGATTGTTCGGATCAAATTGACCCCTGTTTACCTCCAAAATTCGATAAAGCTATAGTATTAGTGATCGATGCTTTACGATTTGATTTTACCATTCCTGTCCCTGATAGCGATAAATACTATCACAATGGGTTGAAGACTTTGTATGATTTACATACGTCTCAACCTCAAAAATCACTATTACTTAAGTTCATAGCTGATCCTCCCACCACCACTTTACAGCGTTTAAAAGGACTCACCACCGGCTCTTTGCCGACGTTTATTGACGCCGGGTCCAACTTCAACGGGGATGCTATCGACGAGGATAACTGGATTCTTCAATTACACAAACAAAACAAGTCTGTGGCATTCATGGGCGACGACACTTGGCAAGCGTTGTTCAGTAAGTATATCAATCCAGAACTTAATTTCCCGTATCCATCTTTGAATGTCCGAGATTTTCATACCGTAGATTATGGAGTGTTGGAGCATCTTTTTCCGCTACTTGAAGATAAAAACTTGAAGAATAAATGGGATGTCATGATTGGCCATTTCTTGGGAGTTGATCATATAGGCCATAGGTTTGGTCCTAATCACGAGACAATGGTCGACAAGATGAAACAGATGGATGATGCCATCAAAAGGACCATTGACGGAATGGATGATAATACTTTATTGGTGGTTATGGGAGACCATGGAATGGATAGTACTGGTAACCATGGAGGTGATTCTAAAGATGAATTGGAATCGACTTTATTCATGTATACTAAAAAGCGTAACTTCAAAATGCACAAACCGGTAGAATTGGTTAATAACTATAATATTTCCAATTTAGGTGAAGATTACAGATCAGTTAACCAAATTGATTTGGTCCCTACTTTGTCGTTACTTTTAGGACTTCCAATTCCACATAATAATTTGGGGTTTCCAATAGACGAAATGTTTGAGAATTATAAGTTATTAAATCAAGCTAATTTCAAGACTATTCAACAAATTAATAGGTTCAGGCACAATTCAAACAACGAAAAAATCGCCCGAAATCATAATCTTAATGATAATTATAGCTTTCTCCAGGAAAATTATACTAAGTATTCTTCCAAAAAGGATTTTTTCCCTAAACTAATCGAACAATCCAAACAATTTCAAGCAGATAATTTAGATTTTATTAAGGGATTATGGGCAAGGTTCGATTTTAAGTATATTTTATTTGGAATCTTGACAATGTTTTTCTCCTTAACATTCATTTTAACTTATTCAAGATCAATTCCTTCTGTAAGAATCTCAACCATGTCATTTGAATTCTTAGGGTCAGTCATTGCCATGTCTCTCTTAGGTATCGTGTTAAGTTTATCGATTTACATTGTGTTGATGCCTCAAAATATTACGATAAAACATTGCATTTCGGGAGGTGTTGCTATTGGAATGATTATAGGATTTTGGGCTCCAATAATGGATCGGTTTAGTGTTAATTGGTTAGTTCATCAGATCTATGATTTTTTCATTTATAATTTCAACAGTTGGTCATTTCTAGGATTGGTTTATTTGGTGTTGCATTGTCTTATTTTTGCTTCAAATTCTTACATTATTTGGGAGGACAAAATGGTTAATTTCTTTATTGCATCGTTTGGAATTTGTGCATTTCTATCTATCGGTACGAATTACAAAATCTCAAAAGATTCCAGGATTTTAGGAATGTTTCATTGTGCTACTTTTGTGATTATATCAAGATTGGTTTCCATGGTTAATCTTTGTAGAGAAGAGCAAACTAAATACTGTAAAGTAACTTATGAAGTTAGTTGGTGGTCAGTTGCATTATTATATTTTGTGGCTTTTTTCCTCCCATTGTTGATCAAGTCATTTTATAAACTTTCGAATTCATACCATTCAGCTGGACCATTATGGATTAATTCAGGATTCAGATTTCTTTTACTTTTGAATGCTATCTACTGGACGTTTGAATTCATTGACCATAAGAATTTAGTCAATACTTTGCATTTAAACCAAGCGGTCTCAAATTTCCTAAGTAAAAGTGTCATGAAATCTTTTAAATTGGGTATTTCACGAATCGTGTTACTTGTAGCTCTAGTACTTGCTAATTATAGTTGGTCAAGAGGTCCTTTATGCGTTAAGATTGATTTCTCTCAGAACAGTCCAAACCCACAATGTTTGCCTGAACCAAAGATCACCAGTCCTGAACCCCCATCTGCTGTAGATTCCAAGAGCGGCGACACCACAGAAGCGATTCCAGTAGATGGCGACCCTGAACTAGAAGATCCGGAGGAAATTCCACCAATCATTCCTGCTACTGCTACAAAACCCACTGCCACAATTTTGGGATACGAGAATATTTATGGATCTTCATATTTCTTATTAGTACTTAACTTTGCCGCTGCCATTATGCTTACCTCTCAACCATTAGGAGCAATATCAATTGGTGGACTTCTAATTCAAATATTATCATTTTTGGAAATTGTCGATGTACTAGATTTAAGAAGAAATTTAATAAGTCCAATTATATTTGGATTATTAGGATACCAACATTTCTTCGGTACAGGTCATCAAGCTACAATCCCATCCATCCAATGGGATCCTGCATTCCTCACCAATGAAACCATAATTTTCCCATTCACTCATATTAATCTTGTATTGAATAATTTTGGAGCTTTTGTTATAACTTATTTAGCCATCCCACTAGTAACATTATGGAGAATCCCCCCCACCAATAAACCAATTGCGGTATTATCTCAAGTCATTACGGTGATCACGTCATTGATCACATATCAAACATTACTCAGTTTATCGAGTTTTATATTCACGGCCCATTTCCGTAGACATTTGATGGTATGGAAGATTTTTGCACCCAGATTTATGCTTAATGGTGTATTACTTGTATTTGTTAATATTTTCCTTATACTATTCTCCTTATGGTTTGGTGCCAGCCGGATCATCACCCAAGTTAATCGAATCTTCGGCAAGTAAACACTGTGTATATTAGACAATCATTAATAGAATATTTATTTCAGAAGCACTTTTCAATTGCACCCATTTTTCATCGCGATCCACCTTAAAAGTCCCAAGAAATGGTATACGTCAAACCTCTAATTTTTTTATGGTTGGTGATCCCTATATATTGTGAATTCCTTCGATATCCCCATACAAGTCCCTATAATTCATCATTCACACCAGCACATCTTCGATATTTAAAAAACGAGACAAAAGCGTTATGGAACCATGGTTGGAGTTCTTACATGAAATATGGATTCCCGATGGATGAAGTCAATCCAATAAGTTGTAAGGCCTATGGCCCTGATTTCACCAACCATGAAGATGTGATACGGAACGACGTGTTGGGAAATGTGAGCCTGACATTACTTGATAATCTTGATACTTTGGTGATTCTAGAGAAATGGGATGATTTGGAGATGGCATTAGGGTATTTAGAGAGAGAGAAAACGGGGTATTTCAATAAGGATGTGATTATACAAGTGTTCGAAATGACAATAAGGTCATTGGGTGGACTATTGTCAACACACACGATTTTAAACGACAATTCCATCATCAAAACTGGGAAATTCAAAAAGATTTCTCAGAATTATAATGGGTTTTTACTAGATATGGCTCATGATTTAGGAAAACGATTGATCCCAGCATTTAAAACATCAAGCAACATCCCAGTACCCAGAATCAACCTTAAACGAGGAGTGAAGGCTGTTCCCTACCATATCCAAGTTGAAACATGTACATCAGGAGCTACCACCCCGGTACTTGAAATGACCCTTTTATCAAAACTAACCGGAGATCCACAATTCGAATATTACAGTCAAAAGACATTTTGGAAGATCTGGAATTCAAGACTGGGATTGGATCTACTTCCCATGACAATCTCACCAATTGAAAGTGAATGGAAAGATTCAATTACCGGGATTGGTGCTTCTATAGATTCTTTTTACGAATATAGTGTTAAAGCTTCAATACTTTTTAATGATATGCATATGTATGATGTATTTAAAACATCATATAACGCCTTAATGACTCACCTGGTAAAGGCAGGTCTTGATGAGTATACATCTCTCATATTCACCAATATAGCCAGTGATGAAGGGCTTGATGCAACCATTTGGATCGATCTGTTAAGTGGGTTTTGGCCCGGGCTACAAGTGTTGGCTGGTCAGCTTAAGCATGCCATAGGAACCCATATGGTATTTATGAAATTATGGGATTATTTCCAACTGATTCCAGAAAGATGGAACTTGTTAATTCGATTGGAAGCCATGAAGTCTCAAGATGATGCCATTGGTTTGGAATGGTATCCTCTAAGACCAGAATTCGTAGAATCCACATATTATCTCTATAGAGCTACTCAAGATCCAATGTATCTTCATATCGGTGAGACTATATTAAATGCTTTCAAGACCAGGTTCAAAACTAATTGTGGGTTTTGTGGTATACAAGATATAAGAACGGGCAAGCCTCAAGATAGAATGGAAACATTTGTATTAAGCGAGACTTTGAAGTACCTATATCTCTTATTTGATACGGAGGATCAACTGTTCTTACACAGTAAGCAGTTAAACGATAAAAATTGGATCTTTTCCACCGAGGGACATCCTCTATGGTTTGATTTTGAAAAATCGAAATCAGTTGGAACGGCAGACTTCGAAACGGTACAAAAGAAACAAAATTTAAACCCTTTCAAAAACTTATTTTCTAATAAGAAGAAACTCAACGAAGAAACCACCAAAGCTCCCATCATATCCGAACAATCGTACTTGGATATGTGTGAAGTAAATCCTTTCATACCCCAGGCCACCGACTTTATGAAATCCAATTATTACAGTTTTTCCAATTTATTCAGTCTTGATTACGAGTTTAACGGGTATCTCTTCAAACCCCATTACTTCCCCCAGTCCAATTTAGATAATAGTTATATGGAATTACTGCATGATTTCTATTCCAAATTCACGCTATTTGACACCAAGCTTCAATGTGCCAATCCCAGTACTACCAGTAAACTAGAACTCTTCATCGGAGACAGATCAGAGATTAAACACACCAAGATCATCAAGGGCCAATCGAATATATTTATTCCCAGCTTTAACAATCTCAGGGTCTCAGTGGAATTTCTCCAAAACGGGCTTGTCGATACAAGCCATAACATAGTAACAAAGAAGTATATAGATAACCAACTCAAACAATTGTCATTGGTCAAAAGAGAAGATCAAGACATAAGTGTCCACGATACGTTGATGAGAATAGTCAAGGTAAATGGTAGATATATAGGCCCCCACACCACGATAGATGTGAAAAATTTCACGGTACCTATAGAGGAAGAAGAAGATCCTAGCAATACCGCCAAAACGCAAGCGACTAAGATTATAGATAAGGGGATGGTTGTGATATATGATAAATTGGTCATAAATGGGGTATTGGTAGATAACGTGAAAATTATCTAGATTCCCGACGTTAACCGATTTTCATCATTTGACGTTATCGGTTCGCAGTTTGACTCATACCGAAAAATTTTCAGAAGTTTATTTAAAGGCTCGAATGTTCAGAGGAATTTTGAAAGCAAATATCGTTCGTCCTGCTATAAATTATATCAATTTAACCAGAAATATGAGCTTAGATTCAAGTAAATTAATCATTAACAAGACCACGGCTCCAAAAGCGAAATTACCAAATGATCAATTAGTGTTTGGTAAAAGTTTCACCGATCATATCTTGGAAGTTGAATGGACTGCCGAAAACGGATGGGGAACTCCAACCATAAATCCTTATCACAATTTGGAGTTGGATCCATCTGCTGTTGTTTTCCATTATGCTTTTGAATTATTTGAAGGTTTAAAAGCTTATAAAGATAAAGAGGGTAACGCCAGATTATTCAGAGTTGATGCAAATATGGAAAGAATGGCTCAATCTGCCGATAGAATTGATTTACCAGATTTCAACCAAGCAGAATTGGCTAAATTAATTGCTAAATTCGTTGAAATTGAAAAGGACTTCATTCCAGAAGGTAATGGTTACTCTTTATATTTAAGACCAACCATGATTGGTACAACTCCATCTTTGGGAGTTGCCACTCCAGATAGGGCTTTGATCTATGTTATTGCTTCTCCTGTTGGACCTTATTATAAGACCGGTTTCAAACCAGTATCTTTGGAAGCCACTGAAGATGCCGTTAGAGCCTGGCCAGGTGGAAGTGGTAATAGAAAATTGGGTGCTAACTATGCCCCATGTATTAAAACACAAAGAGAAGCTGCCTCCAGAGGTCATCAACAAAATCTATGGTTATTTGGACCTGAAGGTTACGTCACTGAAGTTGGTACCATGAATGCCTTTTTCGTTTTTGAAAATGACGAAGGTAAGAAAGAATTGGTCACTGCTCCATTAGACGGTACTATTTTGGAAGGAATTACTAGATTTTCTATTTTGGATTTATGTAGACAAAGATTAGATCCAAAGGAATGGGTTATTAGCGAACGTCCATTCACCATTCACGAAGTTAAAGAAGCTTCTAAAAAGGGTAAATTGGTCGAAGCTTTTGGTTCTGGTACCGCCGCTATTGTTTCACCAATTTCTAATATTGAATTTAGAGGTGAGGCCATTGATGTTCCAGTTAAATTAGGTAATGCTGGAGAATTAACTAGTCAATTATTAAAGTGGATTGAAGAAATCCAATATGGTGAAGTTGAATTTAATGGTTGGTCTACTTTAACTGCTGAAAAGTAAGTGTATAGTATGAATAGATATGAATTACAGAGTTTTGCACTTGTTTATGAAGGATGACATTTATTCATTAGGCTCTTTCTATATCAGGAAGTTTCTTAATCTCGTTAAATATATAAGTTTTTTCATCAATTAATGTGGTGTCATTACCGAATTCAGACATGTCAAATTTCTCCAAGTATTCAAGGAAATTAGCTTTGTTTTTGATGAAGATATCTAAAATCTTTTGGGACTTTTTAGGCTTAGCCACAAAGAATTTGAAAATTTGAAACCCTTCAATTTGTAAATTTTTCAGTTTATCACTAAGTAATAACATAACCACTTTCAAATTATCTGTATCATCAAAATACTTATTAAGGAAAATTTGATTTGTTCTACTCAATACTAATTCTCTTAATAATCTAACACTTTGACGTTTGACGACATAATTTTTCAGTTGAATCAATCTACTAATTTGAATATTGAACTGATCATAATGTTGACCCAAAAAGCCAGCCACCAATTTTTTGTGAATGCTTAATAAATCATGTAAAGTGACAAAAGCATCAGTTGCAATTTCGAAAATTTCATTTTGCACATAAGTAAAATAGTTCCAAAAAATCTTATTGGAAAGAATCAAGTCATTTATAATTTCAAACTTGATGCAATCTCTTATAATCGAGCCACAAATTAAGGCAGTCTCCTGGTTTTCATGACCTCTAATAAGTAGTATGATAATTTCTGGTTTAGCATTAATTAAATAATCTACCGTAGGAGATTTATTACCAATTTTTCTCCGTAAAAGATTCAGAAATAGTATCACAACATCTTTGCGACTATCAAAGCTTAACTTATTCAAATGAACAATCAAATAATACAAACAGTCGTTCTGATAAATTTCCTGGGCCAATAAACTGATTTGATCTGGTAATGGTTCTTGTTCATCATCGCCATTCAAGATAACCTTCATCTGTTTTAAATACCGGGCACATTCGTCTTGGTATTTTCGATGGTTGTCGTTGGAAAGATCAATTTTGACGATCTGTTCATTCAAACTTCTGATCAATTCTTGGGGAGTTCTAGGGTTTCTTTTAAAGAGAAATGACATATCTATTTGTGATGCAGATTAATAGGGGAGAAATATGAGGGTAAATTGGGGAGTTGTTTGCGTTTTTTCGGGTGTTATGGTGGCGTAGGGCTTCCGTTGTTGAGAATTTTGGGACTTTTTGTGGATGTGGGTGGGGGTTTTATGCAATTGATGAGTTGATGATTGTGTGTGTTATTATAAATTTCACAATCGCGAAGAGATGTACACAGAGACAAAGAAACAGAGGCAGAGATGGAGAGGTAGCGAGGCACGGTTAGTAGCTATCAAGTGACATAATTTTGTTTTTGACTTATTACGATCCATTCCCCTTACGGGTATTTGTGTTTATATATATATACATGTGTGATTATTGAAATATATAGTTTATTGCACAACTGGCCTGACTTTCAAGATGTATCAGATATAGGATGTATATGCAGGACACGAACATCAGTAGATTAGAAGCTATAAAGAGCAATTGATTTATAGACAGAAGTGTATAAATCAAGTCGATATTTGGTATTACTACTGAAACAATATGTGGTATTGATAAGCATTACTCAGAATTGTCATATTATCATCAAAGCGTTAGATACACCAGCCAACATCTTGCACATCCTTTCACCAGCCAACATCTAGCACATCCTTTCACACAGTCTTCTTTTTCCTGCAGATTTCACGGTTTTAGTTATTGTAGCGCGAGGTATTAACATACACTAGACAGTATTGGTATAAATAGATAATTTCAAAAAATTAGCCATCATTTTCAACATCCCTTCCCATTAATACGTGACTTACATCTCCAACAACTGTTCAAGCATGGATTCAATATGGAAACCCATCAACATCAATCGATCAAACCGTCCTGTTCTTCACGATAACGAACAGATCTTATATATAAAGGATAATGTGGGATTATACCAGGGAAGAGTTAAGATAATCAACCGACAAAAAGGCCGGATATACCTCACCAATTTCCGTGTTATATATGTAGACAGTAGCGATATAACGCTATCAATATCATTGGATGTGGCCGATGTATATATGGCCCTGGCAGTTGAAGGGTTCTGGAGATCTTCGCCTAAAGTCAAGTTGTACGTGGCGGGTAGTGATGGCGGTGGTGACAGTGATGGCGGTGGTGATGTTCGTGGAGGCGCCGCAAATAACGGTAATGTGGCAGTAGACTGGGTGTGTCAGATCTGTTCATTCAATAACCATTTAAATGCAAATTTCGATGTCAATAACCTTCCCAGATGTGTCACATGTGGAGTGGCACCCACCAAGAAATATATCGAAAGTTTAGTCTCTCATAAACAGCAGCCTGTAGAGCCTTCCTTCATAGATGTAAGGGATGACCAATGTAGTAAGTGTACATTTATAAATCATCCATCTTTGAAGTATTGTGAGATGTGTGGGAGCGAATTACAATCCCATTTACCACAGGATTTACGAGCCAAATTACATTCGGTTCCCCCTTCTTTTGAAACTGAATTTGGCAACAAACTTAATATTCAATTAGAAGCAGAAGAACTGTATACAGGTGATGCTAAATACGTGAAAGTCAGTTTCAGAAATGGGGGAAATGATCAATTTCTATCGTTTGTGAATGAGATTTTAGAGAAAAAACGTTGGGAAGAAGCTAATAAGCTGGGGAATATTAATAAGGGCGCCGTGAAGCTTGAGGAAGCACCGGTAGATAATAAAATCAAAGAAAGTGGAATCTTCAAACTTCAATTGATGAGTGAACAGACTAGAAGACACAATGAAATGACATTATCTAGCTCACTAGAAGATTTGGAAAACTTGATGTATAAGGCACAAGATTTGATTAAATTGTCGGCTTCCTTCGGTCATTTAGTTAAACCAAAAACCACATATGAATACAAGATTACTCCCCTTACCATCGATAAAAGTTCAAAATTCTATCATGAGGAACTCGCCCGTCATATAAGTGAATATTTGGTCAATAATAGACTTGTAAATAGCTCGAGTATGATGACAATACAAGATCTATTTGCTGATTATAATAGATATTTGGTATTGACTCAGGGGTTTGGAACTGAACTCATCGTTGCTGATAACTTAGACAAGGCTACCGGATTATTTGGTACTCTTGATTTACCGATTGTCTTGACCAATTATGAAAATGGTCTTAAAATTGTTAGACCCAAATTCAATGATAACTATTCTGAAATAATTATAAATTTCTTGAAAAAACTGGAATCGTTATTCAAATTTAATAAGTTTAAACAAGACTTTTACAATAAACTTGACCAGTCACTCGATCAAGATGATTATTTCAAAAGTGGTTATAAATATTTTAAAGGGAACAGCGTCAGAGACGTAAGTGAACATTTCAGTTGGTCAAATGATATCACAATCGAAGAATTAAATAAATTGGTCGATGAAGGGCTCATACTCATAGATAAAACAGTTATGGGGACGTTTTATTTCATGAACAAATTAGGTAATTACGACTTCGAAAAAGAGACTGAAGAAGATAAGAAATTACAAACAAAGTACATGGCTCAATTGGTTGAAGATCAAAAGAAGCTCGAAGCGGAACAAATTAATTTCGATACAACGATGGAAAATGAACCCACAGAACTTGAAGGGTTTTGAACCACCATAGATATAGGTAAGCTAAACTTAAGATCAATATTGTTAGGCAGTTGAACTAAGAATTCCGGGCCCCAAGGGCCGTTTTACATCAAGCGTCAACGGTTATCGTATTTCGTTATCTTAAAGATATATATTTTGCAGATAAAGAATTTAATATTCTCATGCTTATGATCGAATATTCCAAGCATTTGTAATAAGACTGTACACTAAACGGCAGCTGAAAGGGCCGGGCCAAATAATCAGATATTGTAGATATAGATCGGCGGCTACTTATTGGCCAATTGCCTAATATGGAAATGATTGTCAGGACTGATAAAGCAATTTGCGCAGATTTTCTAAATCCATCGAAGTTCCATGCTTGATATCTACGCACAATAACCAAATTCCCCGGGCCTGATTCGGCCCCTCGTCGAAGCCTTTCCACGACCTGTGAAAAAATGCCAATGTCTGGGCTCGATAACAGATATCGATAAGCTTGTGTACAGTCCATGCTACAAAAATTATCAGTTACATACAGGAACGAAATATACCGTTTGATAAGAGATAAATAGTATATATATCAGTTAATATGACAATTAATTTTTATTCAAAAATCGTAATTGAATAGAATGGATTCTGGTGAAAAATACGTTCCTTTAAAACAAGGTGTTGGATATGCCGTTGTTGTTGGTTTAGGTCTCGTGTTCGCTGTAGGTATGATGATTATCACCTATGTGTTGAAGAGATATAATCGTGAAGTGATGACTGCTGAAGAATTTTCCACTGCTGGTAGATCCGTCAAAAAGTTCTTGGTTGCTGCATGTGTTGTCAGTTCTTGGACTTGGAGTGCAACTTTATTAACATCTACAACCCAAACTTATAGAAATGGGGTTAGTGGGGCCTTTTATTATGCTGCTGGTGCTTCTTGTCAAATTATTTTATTCAGTTGTTTAGCCATTAAAGCAAAGGAAAGAGCTCCAGGTGCCCATACTTATCTTGAAATTGTTAAGACGAGATATGGTAAAACTACTCATTTAGTCTTTTCAACTTGGGGTATTATTACCAATATTTTAGTTACTGCTATGTTATTAGCTGGTGGTTCAGGTGTCGTTTCCGATTTAACTGGTATGAATGTGGTTGCTGCTTGTTTATTGATTCCTTTGGGTGTTGTTATGTACACCTTATTTGGTGGGTTAAAAGCTACTCTTATTACTGATTATGTCCATGGTGCTATGGTTTTATTTATTGCCTTAGTTTTTGGTTTTACAGTTTGGGCCAATGATGATGTCTTAGGTAATCCAGGTAAAGTTTGGGAATTGGTCACCAAAGCCGGTGTAGATAAACCAAGAGAGGGCAATGCTGAAGGTAGTTATTTGACTATGCATTCCAGAAGTGGTGGTATTTTCTTTGTCATCAATCTCGTTGGTAATTTCGGTACTGTCTTTTTAGATAACGGTTATTTCAACAAAGCTTTTGCTGCTAATCCAGCGGCTGCTATGCCAGGTTATGTTATGGGTGGTTTATGCTGGTTTGCAATTCCGTTTTTCCTTGCAACCACCATGGGTATGGCGGCTTTATCTTTGGAAAATTCTACCACTTGGCCAACCTACCCAAGAGCTTTAAGTACTTATGAAATTGACGCTGGTTTAGTTTTACCAAATGCTGCAGTTGCTTTGTTAGGTAAAGGTGGTGGTGTTGCAACTCTTCTTTTATTATTTACCGCTGTCACTTCTGCTATGTCTTCTGAATTGGTCGCTGTTTCTTCTATTGTTACTTTTGACTTTTACAGAACTTATTTCAACCCAAACGCTTCCGGCAAAAAGTTAATTTTTGTTTCCCATATTGCTGTTATTATTTTTGCCTATACTATGGCCGGATTTGCCATTGGATTGTATTATGCTGGTGTTTCCATGGGTTACTTGTATGAGTTAATGGGAGTTATTATTGGAGGTGCTGTCTTACCATCTACTTTGACTCTTTTAAGTAAAAGACAAAACGTTCAAGCTGCTACTTTCACTCCACCAATTGCTACAGGTTTAGCAATTATGGCTTGGTTAGTATGTACTAAGGCTAAATTTGGATCGATCAATGTCACCACCACTTTTGAAGATGACGCCATGTTGACGGGTAATGTTGTTGCATTATTAACCCCAATAATTACCATTCCAATTTTCACCTTCATTTTCAAACCACAGAATTTCGACTGGAATATCTTAAAATCCATCGCTAGGGTCGATGAAGAAGAAGAATTAATTGAAGAAGAAACTGGACTAACTCCAACTGAAGATTTAGAACAAAATATTGGTGAAACTAAAGGTATGAATCCTATTACCTCCCAAGTGTCAAGAGTTGCAAGTGAGATTGCCGAGATTAATAAAGATAAGTATGAAAAAGAAAGTGAACATTTGGCCAAATCATTCAAATTTGTCGTTTCGTTCTGTGCATTTTTGGTAATAAGTTTTATCATCTTATGGCCAATGCCAATGTATGGGGCTTCGTATGTTTTCAGTAAGAAATTCTTTACTGGTTGGATCGTTGTTGGATTTATTTGGATGTTTGCAGCCACTATTGTCACCGTTCTTGGTCCATTAATTGAGAGTCGGGAAAGCATTGGAAATACTTTAAGAGGTATTTACTGGGATTTAACGGGTCAAGGTTACAAAGTCAAGCAATGGCAAGCATCCCATGCCGAAAAGTTACATTCAGTCAGGTCCCAAGTTCATGCTCAATTGTCTAATCAACTTAGTAGAGAAGTTGTTGAAGGTAGAGCTATTGATGGATATTTGAGTAACGAAGAGCTGGATGAAAAAAAGTGATACGGATGATAATAGATAGTGATAGTTAATTGTGTACGAAATATAATACGAGATAATTCACTGTAGAGCTACTACCAAAATCATTCGACAAACAAATAGTGGTAGTCTACAGAAGCCGTTCCAAAGGTAGTGCAGAGACCATTTAAACAGAGCGATGTAAGAAAGGCTTTGACAGGGGAGATTAAGGTGAAAGAGTAAGTGAAGATGAAGGTGATGGCGGGATCAGGTAATGTAGCATGCATTTATGGCCCACCTTTAACGGCCCGCCAACTTTGGCTGCAAAGTATAAACGTCACCAGTGATGAAACCCTCATTAACCATCCCGATAACACAGGTGAGACTTCAGTTATCGGGACCTGCACAAAACGGATATCGTTTTATCTTGAACCAATGAGCAGTGGCCCAGATAAGGTTGCAAACATATACAGAATGGTACATTATATTGCTTTTTTAGCCCTGCTTCAGGGAATATAGATCTACTCCCATAATTTGTGGGGTCGTTCTATATAGATATATTAAAAAATTACCCCGTTGGAGTTAAGAAATATCTTACTTCTTCTCCAATCCTATTTATTTCTCTTATCATGCAACCCAGTTATCCAATCAGCTGATACCAAGTCAGCTAATGTAACTAACGAGATTTTGGTAATTTGTTGCAAAATACCTCTAATAGCATCTCTTAACGATAAAAATTGATCAAGATTGATTCATTGGCTATAGCATCTGGTGTATGGGTCAAAAATACTACCTTGGTTTACCTAGTTGTTCCGGCCCGCAAAACACCGACACATAGGACCGGCCCTCGTACTACCAAAAATTCCAACACCGATGCCAATCCATTGGTAATGCCACGAACTGATAACGAATCAAGAAAGAAGTATTATGAAGTTCGGGCATCCCCATTGACTCCCACACGTCCATAACCCGATAATATATAACTAAATAATATCCTCTATTGGTATTTTTTTCGTAGTTCCTCCAAATAAATCTAATGTCATACATTGGGTGGAATATCCAAGATTGGATCAAATTCCATAGTGATTCGACACCTGAAGAATCCTTTAAATTATTATCCCAACTATTAAACGATCAAAGTAATGATGATCCTGCTTGGATTTCATTAGCCACTCTTGAAAATTTACAACATCAATGGGATTTTTTACAAAGTCATTCTGATAAGGAAAAACTCCCACTCTATGGGGTACCTATTGGTGTTAAAGATAACATCGATGTTAAATATATGGCAACTACTGCTGCTTGTCCAAGTTTTAGTTACATGCCAGATGAAGATGCTTATTTGGTTAAATTGTTAAGAGACAGTGGTGCTATTATTATTGGTAAAACTAATTTGGATCAATTTGCAACCGGTTTGGTTGGGACACGTAGTCCATATGGTATAACACCAAATACCGTCAATTCGAAATATGTTAGTGGAGGGTCATCTGCTGGAAGTGCATCTGTTGTTGCAAGAGGTATTGTACCAATGGCATTAGGAACGGATACTGCTGGAAGCGGTAGAGTTCCTGCATCTTTGAATAACTTGATTGGGTTAAAACCTTCAAAAGGTATCTTTTCTTGTAGAGGTGTTGTACCGGCTTGTAGATCTTTGGATTGTGTATCAATCTTTTCATTAAATTTACAAGATGCTCAATTGTGTTTAGATATTATGGCCAAGCCTGATTTTGAAAATGATGGTTATTCGAGAGCTTTACCTGCCAATCCTTTAAAAGCTTTTTATAACCCAAAAATCGGTATTCCTTCTAACTTGTTATGGTTTGGTGAAGAAGAAAATCCAAAATGCTATAAAAGAGCCGTTAAAGTATTCGAAGATTTGAAATTTGATCTCAATTCAGTTGATATTCAACCAATGTTAACTTTGGCTAAAATGTTATATGAAGGCCCTTGGGTAACTGAAAGATATGTTGCAGCTGAAGAATTCTTGAAAACTAATCCACCAGAAAAAGATTTAGATCCAACTGTTCACCAAATCATTAAAGGAGGAGAGCACAATAAAGCCACTGATTGTTTCAAATATGAATACAAAAGAAACGAATTGGTTCAACAAATTAATGCTATAATGGAAGAGAACGATGTGGTAATTGTTCCAACATGTCCTTTATTTCCATCAATTGAAGAAATTCAGAATGAACCAATTAAACTTAACTCTTATCAAGGGACTTACACTAATTTTGTTAATTTAGCTGATTTATCCGCTTTAGCTATTCCTGCTGGTTTCAGATCTGATAATTTGCCTTTTGGTATTACTTTATTATCTAAAAAATTTAATGATTATGCTTTATTAGACTTAGCTAATAAGTTTATTAAAGGCAATGATGCTAATAGATATGTCGGTTGTTTGAAGAATAAATTAGTTGGTGCAAGTGATGAATTATTACCATTGATTCCAAAACCAAACCCTGAAACTACTATTGAATTGGCCGTTGTTGGTGCTCATTTGAAAGGCTTTGGCTTGCATTGGCAATTACAAAAAGTTAATGCTACTTTCATAAAACAAACCAAAACTTCAAAAAATTATAAATTATACTGTTTACCTAAAAAGGGACCAGTATTAAAACCTGGTTTGAAAAGAGTTAGTTCTGAAGAAAAAGGAGGTGCTAATATTACTCTTGAAATATATTCCATTCCATTGGAAACTTTCGGAGATTTCATAAGTATGGTACCTCAACCTTTAGGTATAGGTTCAGTTGAGTTAGAAGATGGTAAATATGTCAAATCTTTTATTTGTGAAGAATCTGGTTATACTGCTCCTGGTACAGTTGAAATCACCAAGTATGGAGGATGGGCCAAATATATTGAATTCACTAAATCTCAAGCCAAAAAGCCTTTCAATTCTGTTTTGGTTGCCAATAGAGGTGAAATTGCCGTTAGAATTATCAAGACTTTGAAAAAATTAGGTATTAAATCTATTGCTGTCTATTCAGATCCTGATAAATATGCTGAACATGTCTTGATCTCCGATGTAGCTATTCCATTACATGGAGTCACAGCTGCCCAAACATATATTTCGATCGATAAAATCATGAATGCCGCTAAGGAGTCTGGTGCTGAAGCTATTATTCCTGGTTATGGTTTCCTTTCAGAAAACGCCGACTTTTCTGATAGATGTGGTAAAGAAGGAATTGTGTTTGTTGGTCCATCTGGTGATGCTATTCGAAAATTGGGTTTAAAACATAGTGCCAGAGAAATTGCCCAAATCGCCGGTGTTCCATTAGTTCCAGGTTCTGATTTGATCAAGGATTCTAAAGAAGCTAGAGAAGTTGCTAATAAATTAGACTATCCTGTCATGGTCAAGTCGACTGCTGGTGGTGGTGGTATTGGTTTACAAAAATGTGATTCCGAAGATGAGATTGAAAGAATTTTTGAAACTGTCCAACATCAAGGTAAATCATATTTCGGTGATGACGGGGTATTCCTTGAAAGATTTGTTGAAAATGCTAGACACGTCGAGATTCAAATCTTAGGTGATGGTTATGGTAAAGCAGTTGCATTAGGTGAGAGAGATTGTTCATTACAAAGAAGAAATCAAAAAGTCATCGAAGAAACTCCTGCTCCTAATTTAACTGAGAAGACTAGACAAGCTATGAGAAAAGCTGGTGAATCTTTAGCTTCGGTATTGAAATATAAATGTGCTGGTACTGTTGAATTTATCTATGATGAAAAAAGAGATGAATTTTACTTCTTGGAAGTTAATGCTAGGTTACAAGTTGAACATCCAATTACCGAAATGGTCACTGGTTTTGATTTGGTTGAATGGATGTTATTGATTGCTGCTGATATGGCACCGGCTTTAGATGAACAAAAAATCACAGTTACTGGTGCATCAATGGAAGCTAGATTATACGCTGAAAATCCTGTTAAAGACTTCAGACCTTCCCCCGGTCAACTTACTGAAGTTAAGTTCCCAGAATGGGCAAGAATCGATGGTTGGGTTGAAAAAGGTACCGTTATTTCTGCTGAATACGATCCAACTTTAGCTAAAATTATTGTTCATGGTAAAGATAGAAATGATGCATTACTTAAATTAAGAAAAGCCTTGAATGAAACCGTTGTTTATGGTTGTATTTCCAATGTTGATTATTTACGAAGTATTGCTAATTCCAAAATGTTTGAAAATTGTAAAATGCATACCAAAATTTTGGATACCTATGAATACCAACCCAATGCCTTTGAAATCTTGGCCCCTGGTGCTTATACTACTGTTCAAGATTATCCAGGTAGAAAAGGATATTGGCATATTGGTGTACCACCATCTGGTTGTATGGATGAATATTCTTTCAGAATCGGTAACCGTATTGTCGGTAATGATAAAACAGCTCCTGGAATTGAAATTACTTTAAATGGTCCAAAAATTTTATTCCATCATAATACAATTGTTGCAGTTACTGGTGGTGAAACTAAAGTTGAAGTTAATGACAAACAGGTTAATCAATGGGAACCAATTACTATTACTGCTGGTGATAAATTAAGTATTGGAAAACTTTCAACTGGTTGCAGAGCTTATTTAACTATCAGAGGAGGTGTGGATGTTACTGAGTATTTGGGTTCAAGATCAACTTTTGCTTTGGGTAATTTGGGTGGTTATAATGGAAGAGTCTTGAAATTGGGTGATGTTTTGTTCTTAGGACAACCTGAATTATCAAGTTGTACATTACCAGCTCCAATTTCTGCTCCAACTACCATTCCAAAGAGTTTAATTCCAAGTTATGACTTTAATAGCAAAAAAGCTTGGAAAGTTGGTGTTACCTGTGGTCCTCATGGTTCACCTGATTTCTTCAAGAAAGAATCAGTGATTGAATTTTTTAAGAGTGAATGGAAAATTCATTATAACTCCAATAGATTTGGGGTTAGATTAATTGGACCAAAACCATCATGGGCAAGACCTGATGGTGGAGATGCTGGTTTACATCCATCTAATGCTCATGATTATGTTTATTCTCTTGGTGCTATTAATTTCACTGGTGATGAACCAGTCATTTTGACCTGTGATGGTCCTTCATTAGGTGGATTTGTCTGTGAAGCTGTTGTTGCAGAAGCTGAAATGTGGAAGATTGGACAAGTTAAACCTGGTGATATGATTCAATTTATTCCATTGACTTGGGATGATGCTAAATCTTTGAAACATGATCAAGACAAGATTGTCGAACAATTAGAAGGTGATTTACCAGATATTCCAGTGTTAACTAATAACAAATTATCTGAACCTGAAGATCCTGTCTTGTATACTTTCAAGGCTGCTGATAATGCACCAAAAGTTGTTTATAGACAAGCTGGTGATAGATATATTTTGGTTGAATACGGTGATAATGTTATGGATTTGAATGTAAGTTACAGAATCCATAAATTAATTGAAATCGTTCTTGAAAGAAAAACTGCTGGTATTGTTGAAATGTCTCGTGGTGTTAGATCTGTTTTGATTGAATTTGATCAAATCAGTCAACAACAATTATTAAAGATTTTGGTGTCTATTGAAAAGGAAATCATCTTTGTTAATAAATGGAAGGTCCCATCAAGAGTTATTAGATTACCAATGGCTTTTGAAGATTCTAAAACTATGGATGCTGTTAAGAGATACAGTGAGACCATTAGAAGTGAAGCTCCGTGGTTACCAAACAATGTTGATTTTATTGCCTCTATCAACGGAGTCGATAGAAAAGATGTTCAAGATATGTTGTATGCTGCTAGATATTTGGTTTTGGGTTTGGGAGATGTTTTCTTGGGAGCTCCTTGTGCAGTTCCTTTGGATCCAAGACATAGATTATTGGGTACCAAATATAACCCATCCAGAACTTTCACTCCTAATGGTACTGTTGGTATTGGAGGAAATTACATGTGTATTTATACCATGGAATCTCCAGGTGGTTATCAATTAGTTGGTAGAACAGTACCAATTTGGGATAAATTGAAGTTGGCACAACATTCAACTGAACATCCTTGGTTATTATCACCATTTGATCAAGTTGAATTTTACCCAGTTACTGAAGAGCAAATTGACAAATACAGTGAAGAGCTTAATGCTGGTCAATATAAAGTTGAAATTGTCGATACCACATTTGATCATTCTCAGTATTTACAATGGATTCAAGATAATAGTGAATCAATTGAAGAATTCCACAAAAACCAAGGTGGTGATAAATTGGAAGAATTCAACAGATTGATTCAAATTTCTAATTCCGACTTGGCCAAAAGTTCTCAACCAATTAATGCATCAGAAGATCAGTTTGACGAAAATGCAGAAATGGTCTATTCTGAATACAGTGGTAGATTCTGGAAACCTTTAGCAGAAGTTGGTAAAGCAGTTAAAGGTGGTGATGGTTTATTGGTTGTAGAAGCTATGAAGACCGAAATGGTTGTCAGTGCACCAAAAGGTGGTAAAGTTATCAAGATATTCCATAAAAATGGTGACATGGTCGAGGCAGGTGACTTGGTTGCAGTTATTGAATAATTGATGATTAGATAGTGATTATAGAAATGTACAGTATAAAGATGTCTTCTGTTGAGTAGTACTTTACGATAGAGCCTTGCTACATAAACATATATAAGTATATATAAACACATTAGCAGATGCAACATAACCACAAACTCACCGTCTCTATGGCTGCAAAATATCCCAAAGCGTACACACAATCCCCCAGCGTAATTCTCATACCCGCTTACCTCAGTAGTTTTACCCCATTCAATTTTAGGCAAAAAGTCTAAAATCCCCACAAAAAAGACCACATCCATAGTATAGCCACCTCCCAAAACCCCAAAAAGAGTTTTTTCAGTCAAAAAATACTCACTATTCACCGAAACAATAGAAGCTTCAAATCCACAGCATTTGCAGCCATTCTCACAAAGATTGATATTTATTTTCCCCAGCCTCACGTCTCAAACCTCAAAGCCATTTTTTGACTAATTTTCAATCAATTTTCACTCAACGCGTATGTCTGACTTAACTGAAGCGTTGAAACCCGAATTGTGGACGATATCGTCGAACGAAGCGTTGAAATTATTTGTGGCCGAGCCCAATGGGACCGCCATAAATTTCAAACCTAACTTCACGTATCCAATTTTCGGCGATAATGAAAGTATATTTGGCTTCAAAAACTTGGTTATCTTTTTGTGCTTTGACCACTACACTTTTTTCCCTTTTTTAAACGTCAAATACGACGCTAAATTGAACGATCAAGTGGTGGATCCACGGGAAACTCTCACGAAATTACTCCCTGATCTGACGGTGTTTAAAGATGAAATCAAATGGGTTGATTCCATCAAACAAGAAAAACAGAAGTACCAAATTCCCGGCTCGAAATACGCCACTTTTGATGAATTTGAAATATATAAAATTGATTTGAAGTTGGAGGCAGGGGTGGAATTGCTTAAAAGGCTTCAAATCCTTGTCCTATTATTCATTGAAGCCGGGTCTTTTATCGACCATACTGACGAGTCTTGGGACTTATATGTCATGTACGATAAGCCGAATAGCGACGAAGATGAACCATCTATTGTGGGTTTTGTCACGGCGTATAATTACTGGAAGTACCCCGGAGCAGAAGGGTTCGATGCTGGGGTCAGACAAGTCCGGAAGAAAATCAGTCAATTCATTGTTTTACCTAATTATCAGGGGAAGTCCATAGGTAGTAGGACGTATAGTCAACTCTACGAAAAATGGCTTGATGATGATGATGTAATAGAAATTGTGGTCGAAGATCCAAGTGAACATTTCGATGACATGAGAGACAAAAGTGATTTGAATCGATTAAAGAATCTAATCAATTTGAAGGATGTGGACTTTGGTAAAATTGCAAGTGATTGGTTTGAAAAGTTCAGAACCCAGCAAAAATTGGAAACCAGACAGTTCAACCGGTTAGTGGAGATGATCTTACTTAGTAATTTCAAAACCTTCAAGACCTTGAATTACAAACAAATCAGACTATACATCAAAAAGAGATTATATGATAAAAATAAAGATGCGTTACTTTCGCTTGAAAAACCAGTCCGTCTAGATAAATTACAAACTGCGTATCAGGCGTTGGAAGAAGATTACTTTCGAATTTTATCGGGGTTGAATTTGTATAAGAGATCTTTGGAGAGTGACGGAAGTGACGCAAAAAGACTCAAAGTGTAGTGTATAGTGACAAGTATTGTATAGTAAACGACGTGTTTGGTAGACATGGTGTAGGGTCCAGTGCGTGTGCCGGAAGCGTTCCTGACAACAAATACGAAAGTAGGTGCCCACACTTGTAAACACGAATTGCTCCACAGTTGCCAGCAACAATAATAATCCGATTGACAGGTCACGGGGATACTGGACATGACCAGTTGTGTATGCAACTGAATGATATAACTGTATGCATAAACATCATAGAGGTCATACCCAACACAAACATACCAGACATATTCCATAAATCATCATACCATCATACCATCATCCATTTTTTCCACCTACGTCATAAGGCTAGAGTCTTCTAAAATTAGACGGAATTAAGTCGAGTATACAGGAAAAATAAAATGGAACATTCTAAGGCATGCAATTGCGAGCACCAAACCGCCACCTACGTACATAACCAAGGGTACTGTTATCTACGCTATAAAACTAGGCCCGTCATCAGTCATCATGCAAAATCATTCAGCCGATCACACTAGTAAACTCCCAACTCAATAAAGCCGAGACTCTTACCATTTCGCCAATGACATCTCCGACAATAGACTGTACGACGAAGGTACGACGTAACCAACAAGTGCATTTAGGACTGCATTCAGTCATTCATTAATTGTACTTTTTGTGGACCACCTTCCCAATTAGGTATGGGGAGCAAGTTCGCACTCTTCCAAATTGAACAATATAAAGAGGGATGAAATTTTCCATCGACCCAATTTCTCGACATTAAATTTTTGATAAATTAACTCAATTAACTGTAACTATGCACAGAACTTATTCTTTAAGATCTCAAAAGGCTCCAACTGCTTCTCAATTACAAAGCCCTCCTCCACCACAATCTTCTACCAAGTCTAGATTCTTTGGTAAAGGAGGTATTGCTTCTCACTTTAGAAAGACCGTTGCCGGAAGCACTGGTCCGGAATTATCTAGAAAGTTGAGTCAATACATTAAGATGGAAAAAAACGTTATGAGAGCCATTGAATTGACCGCTAGAGAAAGAAGAGATGTCGCCAAGCAATTGAGTACTTGGGGTGAAGAAAACGATGATGATGTTTCTGATGTTACCGATAAATTGGGTGTCTTAATTTATGAAATTGGTGAATTGGAAGATCAATACATTGATAAATATGATCAATACAGAATCACTTTAAAGACTATCAGAAACATTGAATCTTCTGTTCAACCATCAAGAGACAGAAAACAAAAAATTACCGATGAAATTGCTCATTTGAAATACAAGGATCCTCAAAGTCCAAAAATTCCTGTTTTAGAGCAAGAATTGGTTAGAGCCGAAGCCGAATCTTTAGTTGCTGAAGCTCAATTATCCAACATCACCAGAGAACAATTGAAAGCTGCTTACAACTATCAGTTTGATGCTACCAGAGAATTGGCCGAAAAATACGCTTTAATTGCTGGTTACGGTAAAGCTCTTTTGGAATTGTTGGATGATTCTGCCGTTACTCCAGGTGAAACCAGACCTGCTTATGATGGTTATGAAGCTTCTAAACAAATCATTATTGATGCCGAAAATGCTTTAGCTTCTTGGACTTTAGATGCCGCTGCTGTTAAACCAACTTTATCCTTACATCAATCTGAATATGAAGAACCTGAACAAGGGGAAATCGAAGATGCTGAAGAAGAATTTGCTAAACATGATGAAACTACTGCTCATTAATTATGATACGTTTGTCTTTTAATTCAATTCTTTTTCAATTTCGTTATTTGTTCAGTTTATTTTTTGTTTATAGCAGAAAAAAAGTATACTAGTGAGGTTTTGTATTAATTGTAATGTAATATTAGTAACCATTAGTTTGCCTCCATCTCGTTCATTTAATCTATGTAACTACTATATTTATATCTCTCGATTGTAATAACTCGAACTCTTGTTGTGCATCAATTAAAACTTGCCCGTTACTGGCAAGTTCCAACATTGATAGGAAACTTTTTGCAACCAAATTTTTTGGACAGCGATCGGGGCAAATTTGGGAAAATTCAACTTTAACAAGATTTTCAGAATTGCTGGGATTTATATTAGAAATATAATTAAGAAATCTTGTTGAATCTTCACTGGTTTCCTGTTCTGTATTATGTAACCGGGAACTTGTACCCACTTCACTGATATTAATTTCGGGAAATGATAGACTGAATACACTACCATCATCATCTAATGGATAAAGTGGGGCATCCTCCACATGTGACAAGCCATCTTCCTGTTGGAATGTTAAGATGCTTTCATCTTGTAACATTAGTCTAGCAGATTCGCTAAGTCTTCTACCAACTTCAGGAGTACTAGGGAAAAACGACGACATCAATGTGGTATCCCTAGTTTCAGCATTCCCAGATTTACCGGTAACTGCTCTGGGATGTTTAAGCTTTGGGCTGTTAAGTTCCATGATAAGTTCATAATTTTCAGCAAAGTTCAATCGATGTGTTTCAAGTATTTCCGTAGGTTCGTCACAAACCAACTTCAACTTCCGTTTCCTGGTGTTGGGTTCAGTGGCACGTATTTCAGATATTGGAGGTGGAATAGGCGAAGCTGGAGCCGGTGTCAAGTCGAAATCAAAGCCTTGGAAGTCACTCGTAGACCCTTCAATTTCCAGGAGATTAAAGGTAATATCCTCGTCCATAACGGTATCATCTAGTGCTGGAATCAGAAACAAAGTGGGAAGCTCTTCAAACATAGTTTCATCCTCTATACGTCTTGCGACCTCAAGTTCAAACTCAAGGCCACTGACGAAATCTTCGATGATAAATTGGGGATCATCTGGGAGCAAAGTAATAGGTTTCTCCCCGATAGAGACGTGCAAATCCACCACCGATTTCAGGGATAAATTCACCGTTTTCTGCTTGAGTTGATTGGTTATAAAAGAAACGTCTCCCAAAAGATAAGACGCTTTCAAGCGAAGCAATAGTGATATTCCGTAAAGGAGATTTGAGTATATCCTTAAGCTCATATTCTCGTCTTCTGACCCTCTTAAAATTTCACAAATTTCTGGAATGGACAAAGAAATTACCGTCGTTTTTGTTATTTGTTTATGAAGTCTTTTGGAAGTATTCCCCATGGTACTTAAATACCACAATGTTTTGATGTTTTCCTGATTAAAATTCATAACGAGAAGTGATCTATCACTTTTTTTTTTTGCAGCCGCGTGTGCTACTTTTTGCAACCGAGTATGTTATCTATCTAAGACATCTTTTTATCTATAGCTTTGAGTTTTTCGTATAATTCAAACATTAATCTTGAACTTCTTTCCAAATCCTTTGCGCTTAAAGCATCCTGAAAATCAGCCAAAACACTACTTCCTGATTGGGGTTTATTATATAGTAAATGTGTATACCATGAAGCTTCTGTAGCTGCTTTGGCATCGGGTTTCCGAGTCATATCCTTTTCAAGATGAAGTAGTTTGAAGTTTGATACTTTGAATTGCGCCCAAAGTTTTACTTTCTTGAAGAATTGGAACCATGGATAGTCTTGGATCAATCCTTCTTGAACATTCTTATTATAGCCATCGAATAAGTGGGACAGAGTAGATAAGTCTTTGGTGATATACTGTAATTTTATAGTCATGTCTTTCATGGTTTTAATATCATCTTCATCTCCATAAAAATTGAAAAACGGGGTTTCCAAGTATTTCCATATTTCTTTTTTTGCCCATTCATCAAGAATTGGCTGGTTATCTTTGATGACTGTATTCAATGATTTCATGATGAATTGGAAATAATCTTGAGCCTTGAAGTCTACTACTTCATGTTCACTGACGGTTATAAGAATCATCCCCAAATATCTAATAAGCAAATTATGCATTACCAAATGTTTATCCACTTTACTCACCCAATCATAACTATAGTGATTGGCATCTCGTATATATATCGAGGTATCTCTTTCGGGGTTATGATCAAATTTAATATTCATCGCTGGTATACTTGAATGATATTGGAATGGGAACATGTTAGTTTTGGCTATCAGCATTCCCAACTCTTCATTTATGGTCCCGTTGTTTTGCAACATCCAGAATTTATATAAAGAGGTAGTACCATCATCGTCATCGTCGTCATCGTCATTATCGTCGTCATTATCGTCATTATCGTCATTATCGTCATCGTCTTCGTAGTTATCATAATCATTAATATTTTCGGCAAGAATATCGTCATCCCAATCCAAAGAATCCAGAAGACTCTTGAATGGAAGTGTATCCTTTGATAATGGAATCAGTTTACTTACTCTCTTGAGAACATGGGTCAATAAGGGATTCGAATCGACCTTTAGTTCACTTCCCCGAACTGCATCTTCATCAATATTGATATAAGCAAGAATAGATCCGAGAGTTTTATCGTCAAGATAAGCAGTAGCTCCTAATTGCCCATTTCTCGTCCCATCAAAGGAGACAAATCTGATATTTCTTAATGGTTTCCAACCAAGTTTAACCAACTTATTGAAATGTCTCATGATTTCAAGTAATATAACTTGATTACTTAATGGATTAGCGGAGTCAAAGGAATCTCTTGAAGCCCCAATTACAATAGTGCCATCCTTGATTATGCCATCAAGTTGTCCTACTATATTGGCCAATTTTCTTGGACTTTTAGTATCGAATTGGGAAGAAAGTGAGAGCTTGAAATCCTTGGTCACTGGGTAAAAATCCCAGTCTTTAAAAGTACCTTGCAATGGTTCAAGAAATGGTGTTATGGTATTCTTACTGACGGGAATGGCAGGGATTTTGGGAACCTCTCCAACTAAATTATCCCAATTATCTCTTACAACGGTATCTCTTTGGATCAAATGATCTAGTTTCTTCATACCGAATTCCATGTAATGAATCATAGCCTTGGCGCCTTGTTCTTCTGCCAATTCCAATTTGTCACTCATATTTACTTCACAGTCTAAAGAGCCCTTGACGATCACAGTTCTCCCAGTAACATTGAACCCGTTATCAGCTAAAAGCTTATAGTCATCTGTATTTCCTGTGTTGACAAAGATGTAATCACCGAGAAACGACCCATCATGACCAAAGCCAAAGTAACTTGGAGTCTTATAATCAGAATCAGTTAAGTCAGCCGAATGGATTATTTTCCCATCGGAATCACATAACCCAAGATTTGACTTAATTGGCTTCGATAAGTTGGTCTCGTATTCGGAAACAGTGGTTTGAAACCCGTACTCTTTAAATTTCGTTTCAACATATTTCGTCAATTCCAGGTTATCTTGGTCCAACAAATTGACAGCATGTTTTCCATTCAAAGATGTGAAATTCGAAAGTAACCAATCAATCTGCTGCTCATTGCTGTACTGCTCAAAATTCTTCGTTCCACTGTAGATTAAAAAGTTCCGCTTCACATCAGTTTTCGTCAAATGCAATCCGTGCAATCTTCTGTAATCTCTACTCAAAGAAGTCCGGGGCAAAAAAGATAATTGTAAGATAATTAAAGCAACCACTCCCAAAGCACAAAACCACCAAAACCTACGTTTTGAAAACTCGACAATTTTATCGGTCACCAGTTCACTATATTTACTGAGAGCATCCGAATCTGCCCGTATCCGGTTGAGAAACCCATAACCTCCTCCACCGTCCCTGTCATGGCCATTTTCACCTCTATTACCACCGCCATTTGCCCCCGAATTCCACACCTCGTCTTCCCCGTCTCCACTGCCATAATCACTTGTAAAATGGGAGCTGAGTAACGGTTGTGCTTCGTAGGTGCTCAGTGTCTCACTTAGTACGGGGCTAGTGGGATTGCTTCTGAAGCTTCTATTGGCTGGGCCCCGGGTGTCCCTTGGCAGAATTGACGTATTTCTATCAATTGGATCTGAACGTTGCATTTAAAATAGATTGTTATATTCAGAATGACAGAAATAATTATTTTCGCGAACTGGTTGCAAAATCAGTGCTGCATCGACCAAATTGGAACTTGAAGATGGCTGCAATTTTTCAGCCAGTGAGAGTTGGATCTAAATTGGCTCAGAGAGGAGGTTTAGTCGATATCTTTTATAAAGGATTCAGAGATGGAATTTTCATTTATCTTGTGAAGGGGTATGTATTTACTATATATATTTTTAGTTTTTTGAAATTGAATTGTTTTTTTTTTGGGGTTTTCTCTTTTCTTAGTGAAACATCGTCAACAATAAAAATATCATGAATGTGAGAGAATTTTAAACAATTAATAAGCACATTGCTTGATGTAAATTGCCTTTTGGTAGCTGTCAAATCTGGTTTGAATTCTTCCTTCTTTCTTGGCTTCTTTTGGTGTCTTCTCGTACTTGTTATAGTTTCTTTTCTTTTGCTTCTTTTGGCTAAAAACTAAAGCACTTCTCTTACCAGATTTAGAAGAAGTATCTTTTTCCATAGCAGTTACCAATTCATCTATTCTGTTGGCATTTTCTTGCCAATATTTAACGATAATTTGACTAGTTGGACTGAGTTTGGAGACAGCAGCATTGAAGGTTCTATAGTCAATGTTTTCGGCAGGGCTAACCAGTACTTCTTTAGCAGCAGAGATATCAGACGAGTTAACTAAAGTAGCTTCGTTGGAAGAAGTAGTATCCAAGCTTTCATCAGAAGAAGTAGCGGGGTTACCAGAATTTTTGGTGGCCTCAGCATCTAAGATTTTAGCAGAATCTAAGCTTTTGTCAGAAGCACTCGAGGTTTTTCCAATACAAGCATCCAAAATTTCTTGACTACAGGCATCTAAAGTTTCGTCATCACAGTTATCCAAGACAACTTCAGAACTGACTTTCGTAATTCTAGCAACGACTGAAGGTCTGAATGTTTTTCTAAGAAGTTCTCTAATCTTTGACAATTTTAATTGACCTTTAATCAACAAACTTTTCATAGATCTTGACTTCTTAGCTACAGAAAACATTTCAGTGTAAAAAGGAGAGACTAAATCGTAGCAGTCAAATTCAGTTTTTTCAGCCTTCTTTGAAAGAGCAGCAGCTTTAACTTTAGATATTAACTTGGATTTTAAAGAGGGTTTGGTGGGTGGAGGTGAGTTGGTAGCAGGGGAGGGTGATGGGGATGGTGATCCGGCTTTTTTAACGGAAGGATCATACATAAAATAGTATGACTTTGACCGTAATCCAATTTTTGTAATGCCCATACCGTCAGCATTACAAGCAGGTTTTAAAATTGGAGCTTCAGTTCCAGAAAAAGCACAACCGATATCAGCAGCAGAAGATGAGTTAGCAGAAGACATTTTAAAAAATTTGAAACGAACGTTGTCTAGATATTTGAATTTTAAAAACGCTAGTAAATTTACTATGGGTTTTCAAAAAATTTGAAAAAGTAGACAAAGGGAAAAATCAGCTCTTTATATAGCTAGGAGTTTCCTAAAAAAATAGGCTTTATAATTTCCTAAACTGATCTAAGCTTGCATGAGATCGCATTTGTGTGCATAATCTTGCATAATCTTGCAGAAATGGAAGCCAATAGAAGGTCTTTTTGTGGATTATAGCTTCCTAATTTTGCAGCCAAATCTCCGCAGAACAAAGATTTGGCGGACCATATCAGAAAATCGACCCGCGCAGAACAAAAAATAGGGCCAGCATACCACAAGTTTAGGGAGAGCAGAACAAAGATTTGGCGGACCATATCAGAAAATCGGTCCACGCAGAACAAAAAATAGGGCCATCATATCAGAATTTTGGGGAGAGTAGAACATTGTTTTTATCAGGACGGTATCACACACTTAGGTATATGAATCATAAGGTAGTGTAGTATATAGTATACATAAGCAAATCAAAATATGTCTATAGTAACAAATCCTTATCACAATTCACAAATACACCATATATAAGCTATATACACTATAAATCATTGTTTAGGTTCCAAAGTTGCATCAATGTTATCAATTGAATGGTCCATAGAAGAAGCGTATTCCTTCTCCAAGTTTGACTTTGGTCCAGAATACTTCTTATACCCATAAGTGTAAAAGTATATCAAAGATAATACCCATACCCCACCATTGATTGCAATAGTATAGTTCATAGTATCTTTATCTACAGTTTTGCTATCAGGGAATACACTTACCACCATAATAAAACTAATCCAAGCTACAGTGGTATAATGGATGACCTTGGTAAACGTTTTGCCAAAATAGAAGGGCCCTGGATGAAACTTACTGGCTCCATAGGGTAAAATCACCAACAAAATTGGCATACCCCATGCTAAATAGTTTCCCAATATACCCAAAGAGAACAAAGCATTGGCAGCGACATCATTGATCAAAATCAATAATCCCAAAATCAAACATAAACATCCCCCAAATATAGTAGCATTAACTGGAACTTTAAGCACTGGATGAACCTTTTTCACGGCACTATATACAAACGGCAAACCATCATCTCTAGCAAAAGCCCAAGTTTGTCTTGAAAGGGCAATTAAAAGAGATGCTGCCATTAAATATTGAGCGAATGCAATCAATGCCATGAAAGCTACGGCCCAGCTTTTTCCCAAGGCATCATAAATTATTTGAGCAGCTATACTACCTGTAGGAGTAGCCATAAGAGTTTCAAGATCTCCATTTTTTATACATGCAGCAAATACAATACAAATAAACCATCCAACAATCCAACAAGTGGTGATAGATCCATTAATACCAACTGGAATAGCTTTTGTTGCATTATTTGCCTCTTCACTCATATGCAAGCAAGAGTCAAAGGCACCAATTGTCCAAACAGCAGGCATCCAGCTCAAGACAAATGACCATCCAGTAGACCAACCTCTTTCATTTTCAAGATGGCCAAAAATATAAGAAGCATCATTAAATCCATGTTTAGAAGCACCGATTGGGACTGCAATAAAGAATAAAGCAATAAGCAAACAATTAACCACAATTGAAAACAGCTGTAACTTAGCAGTATGCCCAGTTGTTAAACAACATAACACGACTTGGGAAACAACGGCTGCGGCAAATACACCGTATTCCATTCCCCTACTAATTGAAAAATCCATATCTTTATTAATGGCAACGGCTGCTAATACTTCTGAAGAAAATCCATAATTGATACTACAAAAACCAGCACATAATGCCAAAGTATTAGAACAGCCAATAATAAAACTTAAGGGAACCCTGAGACTATCTGGACAGTAATAATTTGTCCAGTAAAATAACCCACCAGAAGTTGGAATAGCTGAAGATAGAACCGACATACTAACCCCAATACTTAATACAAAAAACCCACTCAAAAGCCATCCCCATACTAAAGCAGCTGGTCCAGCAGCTAACCCTATAGCAAGAGTTGATACAATCGACGGTAATAAACCCATGATTGAAAAAGCAATGCCAAAAACTTGAATTGTAGTATACTTTCTATTTAATTCTTGCTTATACCCAATTTGGGCCAAAAGATCTTCATCATTTGCAGCTTCTTTCGCATCCACCTCTCTCACAAGTGACTTATTGGATGTGATATTATGGATATGTCCTTCGGTTTTAGATCTCCAGGCGGATAAGCCATGACTCGTAGTGCTTCTGATTGTCTCCATCGATTTCCAACAAGCACTGATATTTCCATTATTATATAGACTTTAAGCCCCTTATCTTACTTGTGGCATCCCAATCGAGTATAGATAAGATAATTCATATGCAGGATAAATTGCCGAATTTGGCGGATAACCTTGCTTTCGATAGCTCAGCCTGTAGACGGAATTATAATTTGAAACGGAGATTTATGTCGGGCAACAATTGATATCAAGAGCCTGTTCACTTCTGATTCGTCGCCTGACACATGCAGTGGCTTAGTTACTTGGCAAAAGAATTGGGTGCAAATGGTTTCGCAACGGCCTTCTACTTAAAGTAGTGCAGATCTCACAGATAACGGTAATAGATACAATAAAAGATTACAAAGATAAGGAATTTTCATAGTGGCCAGCTCTTGTTACGTTTTGTTACTTTTATTAATCCTGTTCTACATTAATTCCATTAGGAAAATCTATGACATACAACTGCTATAAAAATCTAAGATTTCTCTTGTATTACTTGATCGATGTTGGCATTTTCTGATACCGAACTTGAATCGAGAACTTCCAAATTAGACTTTGGACCCGAATAGTATTTATAACCGTAAACAAAATAGTAAACTGTGGTAAGCAGCCAAACTCCACCATTAATAGCAATAGTATAATTCATAGTCTCTTTATCCACCTCTTTATTATCTGGAAACATACTCATTATAATTACAAACACAATCCATGCCACAGTTGTTACATGAATAGCTGTAGTTATCACTTTACCAAAATAAAAGGGTCCTGGAACAAATTTAGAAGCTCCATAAGGTAAAAGGACTAAAAATATTGGCATTCCCCAAGCTAAATAATTACCAGCAACATAAAGGGAAAATAAAGCATTTGCAGCCGTTGCATTGATTAAGATCAATAAGCCCAACAATAATGAGAGCACTCCACCAAAAATTGTGGCATTCACTGGAACGTTAACTCTAGGGTCCACTTTTTTAACTATATTATGAACGAAAGGTAAACCATCATCTCTTGCAAAAGCCCAAATCTGTCTTGAGGCAGCAGTAAGCATTGATGCACCCATTAAGTATTGGGCGAATGCAATAATTGACATAAAAGCAACAGCCCAACTCTTTCCCAAAGCATCAAATATAATTTGTGCAGCAGCTGAACCCGTTGTAGAATTTAAAATAGCTTCAGTATCTCCATCCTTAATACAAGCGCAGAACACAATGCAAATAAACCATCCAACAATCCAGCATGCAGTAATGGATCCATTGATTCCAACAGGAATAGACTTTGGAGCGTTTGCTGCTTCTTCACTCATATGCAAACAGGAATCAAAAGCACCAATAGTCCAAACGGCTGGCATCCAACTTAACATAAAAGACCAACCAGTATTCCAAGTTCTGAAGTTTTCAATGTCACCAAAGATATATGATCCACTAGTAAATCCATTTTTGGCAGCCCCAATAGGAACTGCAATAAAAAACAAGACAATAAGGAAACAGTTGGCGTAAATTGAAAACAGCTGTAATTTAGCAGTATGAGAAGTTGTCAAACAACACAAAATGACTTGGGAGATACAACAAGCAGCGAAAACCCCATATTCCATAGCAGAAGTAATATTGAAATCCATATCTTTGTTAATAGCTACGGCTGCCAAAACTTCAGTTGCAAACCCATAATTAATGCTGCAAAACCCACCACATAAAGCCAAAGAGTTTGAACATCCAATAACAAAACTTAATGGAACTCTATAAGAATCCGGACAATAGTAATTTGTCCAATAAAATAGTCCTCCCGATGTAGGAATTGACAGAGACATTATAGACATCGATAATCCAATGGAAAGAATAAGTAAACCACTCACAAACCAACCCCAAACTAATGAAGCTGGCCCACCTTCTAACCCAGTTGGCAAGATAGATACAATGGAAGGCAATAAACCCATGATTGAAAATGCAATACCAAAAACTTGTATGGTAGAATAACTTCTTTTAAGTTCTTGCTTATACCCAATTTGAGCCAACAACTCTACGTCATCGGCCGCTTCTGTAGGATCTACATGTCTTACTTCAGATCTATTAGAAGTGATTTGGTGGATGTGACTTTCAGTTTTAGATTTAAGACTGGTAAGTCTATGACTAGTAACGGATGCCAAGTTACTCATTAGTTGAAATATAATTATTCAAGTACATCAGTCTATTGATATATATAGTTGCCATGAATGTCAACTATTTCCTAAAATGCAACAAGATGCCGAAGTTTGTTATCGGTATCAGAGATTATCGGATAAGATCAAGTCTAATCGACGGCCTAGACGGCCAATCAGGAAAACTTTGGGTGTCAAAATAGGACGTTGCTCGTAACCATAGTTGACGTATCTGTCGATATCCGCTAAGAATTGGAAGGTACAACATGAACATGCGGCTGCCGTGTTTATAGATAAGTTTATAGTTTTAAAGTGCCGTTGTCACGGTAAATAATTAGACCGTATGTGTCAGTAAGTATACATATATAAATGCATGTTTATTATATTTTTTTAATTATCTATGAATTAAATGTCTTAGGACTCTGGGTGACAGTAAATCTGCAAAATCTGCAACTTTGACGTGGTGTGGGGGCCTCAAACAAACCGGTTGCGATAACGGCTATTGTGAAAAATCTTATCAGAGACCAGAATTTACAGAATAAATCCTACCGAATTCTGGATTTCTACCAGATACTGTGAATAGAGGATACAATATATATGTGTATACATGTTGAGATTATCACATCAAGAAGAGACAGACTTACTTTGGCCAAAATTATGCCATTCTATGAATGAAACGATTAGCGCAAATCGATATCAAAGCGGAATACAATCTCCAGAAGAGCGCAATTTGCAACCGATGAGATTTCTATAGAGTCATAATGTACCATATATTACTATTTTACAAATATTCCATTATTTAGTTGAATTGCGCAGCGTTCCAATGAGTTCTGTTGAAATTGCTTCTTCTTGGACCGAAGCACCATCCTCTGGTACGATGTCCCTCTTATCTTGAATTGGATCACCAAAATTTATCCAATTTCCTCTGATCAAATCTTTGTGGATGTTAGTTTCTAAGTAAAACGAGAAACCACATTATCAATGGCGAACATGCAACACTATACAATTTAATAAGTCCAGCCGATGACTCTCATGGCTACCCAATTAACACAAACATTGTACATTGAACACAAATTTTGCAACAATTGAAAAAAACGGTCAATCCTTTAGCACGATGAGTATACGGTAAAAGTTTTGTCATGTATAAAATAGGTCACCCATTCTTATCAATATTGAAGATGCATAGCATAAGAATATGGATGGCCACCCTCCATTAGAACGCTCTAGGATAGTTTTAAGTCCAATCGCTAGTTTCTCCAATTTGATATGTTGAAGTAACAATCCAAGCTGCTGAAAGTTTTTGAAGTATCAATATTTGTTGTAAAATTTGGTTGCAACTTGTCTAGAAGGAAAAACTATCTCTAAGATCTGCCCAATTTCTGATTTTAAGATTTTTCAAGTTCCTTGCCTAATTGGGACACTGCTGCAAATCCTGTTTGAGACGCTTGCAGTTTTCAATCAAGTTTACTCATAGAGCAGAGATTTTGAAGAGGAAATGATTGAATCTATTAGCTTTTCTGGGTTAATATATATGTAATAATTCAAGGACTTGCCGGACGTATGCTCCCATATCTTCGGATCTGCACATTATGGCTATGTAGAAGCGTGTGGTGTACGACCGCTCTCTTATTCTCTTGTTCCTGCACAAGACTGAAATTTATTTCATTGAATTCAACATCATGGGGTTCTCTGATCTTAAAAATGCCATGAAAAAAATGGCAATTGACAAGAGGGAAGAAAAGACAGACGCCAATAAGGATAACAACGACCAATCACCGAAAAGAGAAGAAGAAAAAGGCCAAGAAAAGGTTTATCGGAGGGCAAAGGCTGAAATTCCTCAAGCTTCAGCTGGTCAAACTACTTTCAAATTACTGGATGACGATTTATTTGCTAACCCAATATCTTCTCTGGAACCTCCAAAGATTTTTAAAAGATCTAAACATAACCAACCTCCACAGGGGTGTCAATTTGGCGAAAATGATGCTCCTATTCATACCAATAACTTCTACAATAATTTATGTTTAGAAGATCAAACTTTCCCAGTCTGGACCCTCCCTTACTCTCTTTGGTTGACTAAAGACGATGGACAGGATGCTGGGTTTGCCTTCAATCATACAGAAGCTGCTCAAAGAGTTTTTGGACCGGAACCTGATGCAAATCCCGCTCAATTTTACTTTAATCCTCCTAAAATTAAGTCTTTTGTATTGACTGGTCCTGGTTTTGACAAGGGAAATGTTAAATTGCTGTTGGAAGACCATGGCAAGATGTCTGTCACGGCAGTAATGCAAAGATCCGGAGATTCGGGTAATATAAAAATGCCATTGACTCATGGTATGGGATTCATTACTGCCATTTACAATGGAGTCCAACCAGTTATTTCATCACAAGTTGGGGTTCATCATTTCGATAAAAAGGGTAAGGTTGGTGAGGTTACTAAATATAAAATTGAATTATTCAACCAAGTTATTTGGTCAATGTATGTAAGTGGAGGAGATGCTGGGAATTTTAATTTGAAAGATGGAAGAATCGTGGCAGATAAGCCTGCTAATAAAGTGGTGGTTCAAATTTGTAAAGGCGACCTGAAATATTATGATGAGGCTTGTGGTTCTTATGCCACAAATGTTACCCTCTCCGGTAAGACCAGCTCAAAAGATGGGAAAAAAGCCACTTATAGTTTTAAATATGCGGTTGAAGGGAAATCGAAATCTAATAAGACCATTGTTTGGTGTTTACCTCATCACCAAGAAGTTTTACGTGATGAAACAAAGAAAACTGACACTAAAATGACTCTCGACTCTACCACCAAAGGTGTCATGAAAGCTTACCATACCAATGAGTTAGTAATGGAAGAAACTGATTTACCAGTCGATATTGATTGGGAACCTTGGTCACAAGTTAAGACATTCAAAGGCAAATCGGTATATTCTGATAAGGCCTTAGATATTATTAGAAAATCTGCAAAACAAGAAGTCGAACAGGATGCTTATGGTATGGCTAATATTGATTCTATGTACACATCAGGTAAGATTTTGGATAAGTTTGCTTATATTCTTTATGTTTGCCATTTCATCTTAAAAGATAAAGATTTAACAAAGAAATTATTTGAAAAAGTAACTAAAGCTATTGAAATCTTCTCTCATAACAAGCAGAAATTCCCTTTGGTATATGATCAATCATGGAAAGGATTAATTTCCTCGGCCGAGCCGGGGGCAGATTTTGGTAATTCGAACTATAATGATCATCATTTCCATTATGGATATCACATTCATGCCGTTGCTCTCGTTGCTTATGTCGACAAAGATTTCAATGGAGGAAAATGGTTCAAAGAATCTAATGTTAAGGAGTATACCGATACATTAGTTAGAGATGTAGCTAATCCTTCAACCAGAGATAGATATTTCCCACAGTTTAGATCTTTTGATTGGTTTCACGGCCATTCTTTTGCTCATGGTATTTTTGCGTCTGGTGACGGGAAAGATGAAGAGTCTTCATCTGAGGATTATCACTGTTACTATGGTATGAAATTATACGGTAAATTAACTGGTAATGCTACCATGGAACAAAACTCCAATTTAATTCTTGCGATAATGAAGAGATCTATGAATATGTATATGTTATTTTCTGATGATAATAAAATTCAACCAAGAAATTTCATTAAAAATAAAGTTGCTGGTATTTCATTTGAGAATAAACTCGATTTTGCAACTTACTTTGGTAGAGGAACCATCGGGAATGAGTGGATTCACGGTATTCATATGTTACCTATCACTCCAATTTCTTCGTATATTAGAAGTCCGAAATTTGTTAAGGAAGAATGGGATCAAATTTTACTGAAAATCATCGATAAAATTCCTGATGGTTGGAAAGGTATATTAATGCTTAATCTCGCATTGAATGACAGTAAAAAAGCCTGGCAATGGTTTGCTAGAGAAGATTGGAATGATGCATTAATTGATAATGGGATGTCACGCACTTGGTCTTTAGCTTATGTTGCTGGTATTGGTGGTGTTTAGTACATAAGAATTACGTAACTTTTATATATTTTACTATATAACATACTTTCCAGACACTATCCTGCATGAGCCGGATGATGTAAAGAGCAAAACGCAACAATTGCGAATTGGATGGTAAGTCCTGTATACAATTTAAGTTGGCTGCTACATAGAAACACTATAAATACGAGAGTAATACTATTTCTTAAAGTTATTCCGAAAAATTAAATTGAAATGCCAAAAGTCTTATTTGCTGTCACTTCTTACAATGGTCCATTCTACGATGATGGGGCCAAAACTGGTTTATTCACTGTAGAAGCCATTCATCCTTTTGAAGCTTTTAGTGCAAAGGGTTATGATATTACAGTTGTATCCGAAACTGGAACTTTTGGATATGATGAACATTCTACTGCTGAACCATTTTTAACAGGTGATGATAAAGTCGTTTTCCAAGATAGCAACTCGGCTTTCAATCAAGCTTTCAAGACAGTTAAGAAGGCCTCTGATGTTAATGCTGAAGATTATGATATTTTCTTTGCTGCTGGAGGTCACGGTTGTGTTTTTGACTTCCCTAAAGCTACCGGTCTTGTTAAAGCTGCTGAAACTATTTATAAAAAAGGTGGCGTGGTCTCTGCTGTTTGTCATGGCCCAGCCATTTTTGAATCTATGAAGGATCCATCAACCGGTAAACCTATTATTCAAGGTAAGAATGTTACTGCTTTCCTCGATGAAGGTGAAAGACAAATGGGCTTGGAACCAGCATTTTCTAAATACAATGTTGAAACCCCAGAGACTTTATTTAAAAAGGTTGGTGCTACCTTCAAATCTCCTGACGGTCCTTGGGATGATTTAGCGGTTACTGATGGTAGAATCGTTACCGGTACTAATCCAGCATCCGCTGCCTCTACTGCCAGAGCTGCAATTGTTGCATCGCAGCAAAACTAATGTTAAGCATTGTATATATTTCAATAAATAAGAATTCTACAATTGTATTATAATTTCCTGTATATTTATAGTTTTATTATTGACTAGGTCCCAAGGATATAAAAAGGGCTAAAGCTATGTAAAAAAGAGGTTGAAGAACTGAAGGGTTGTGGTTTTCAAAATTGATACTATGTTTAAATTGCCATACTCAAGAAAACAGATAAAACAGCAATGAAAGACATGCTATATCTTGAGGCGGAATCAGCAGCAATTTGACTGATTTCTGGAGCAGCAGCACCAGAGCTAGAAGCTTCGGCAGCAGCGTCAGAACCAGCAGCAGATCCTGAGTCAGATCCAGAAGCAGAGCCGGAATCAGATCCAGAAGCACCAGTGTCAACAGCAGCGGCAACATCATCAGAACCAGAACCAGAACCGGAGCCAGAGTCGGAACCAGATCCAGAGTCGGAACCAGATCCAGAGCCAGATCCAGAGTCGGAACCAGATCCAGAGCCAGAATCGGATCCAGCACCAGTAGCAGTGGCGGTAGCAGTGGCGGTAGCAGTAGCAGTAGCAGTAGAAAGGGTAGTTGGGACAGCAGCAACAGTGTTTGGAGAGGAGTCACCAGATCCGGAATCAGATCCAGAGTTGTCACCAGATCCAGAGTTGTCACCAGATCCAGAGTTGTCATCAGATCCTGAGTCGTCACCAGATCCAGAGTTGTCACCAGATCCAGATCCAGATCCAGAGTTGTCACCAGAACCAGAGTTACCAGATGGAGCAGCAGAGTCATCAGTAGAAGTTGGGAAACCAGTTGGAGCAGTTGGGACAACAACTTCGGTAGCATCAGAAATAACTGGAGTAGTGACTGGAGCAGTTTCAGTAGCTGGAACAGAAGAGTCAGCTGGAGCTGGAGCAGAAGATTCAGTGACTGGAGCAGAAGTAGCTGGTTCGGAAGATTCTTCTTCAGCAGATGAGGTTGGAACACATTCAGCACATGATACAGTAGCAATAACATCAGAAGATTCGACAACAGTAGAAATAACATCGGAAGACTCAACAGCAGATGATGAAGCTGGTTCAGAAGTAGATGGAGGAGCAGATCCTAAGACTGGTTCTGAAGATTCAACAGCAGATGATGAAGCTGGAGCGGATGATGAAGCTGGAGCAGATGATGAAGCTGGAGCAGATGATGAAGCTGGAGCGGATGATGAAGCTGGAGCAGATGATGAAGCTGGAGCAGACGATGAAGCTGGAGCAGACGATGAAGCTGGAGCAGACGATGAAGCTGGAGCAGACGATGAAGCTGGAGCAGAAGATGATGGTTCGAAAGTAGAAGAAGCATCTTCTGGAGCATCTGGAACTGGTTTACAAGATGGACAAGTAGATGGTCTTTCGGTGTTAACTGGAGAACCATCATAAACTAAACCACCATTGATAACCTTACCAATACCTGGACCAAAATCTGGAGTTACTTTTCTAATCTTAGATGGATCGTAACCAGTACCAATGTCAAAATCGTAAGAAGAAACAGCATTAGCCTTGATGGTTAAGATACCGTCATCACTGTAAGAGTAAGAGTCAAGTGGGACACCAACACCAATAACGTTATCATCACCCCATCCAACAACTTTGAAAGTTTGTTTCTTAGTGTAAGCATCAACCTTAATAGCACCTGAAGAAGAAGAGAAGATGAAAGTTTGGTCCTCGTCGATATCTAATAAGGAGTTAGCAAACCAAGCAGTAGAATCTTCACCAATATCAAAACAACCAGTACCATCAATGGCAGCAGCTTGTCTGTAAGCCATTCTAGTTAAACAAACAGCACCATCGTTTTGGATTCTTTGTAAATCCCAACCTAAGTTGACCCAACCCATTGATCTTTCTTCTTGGTAGAAATGGATTAAGCCATTGTTTTTCCAGTTAGAAGAAGTAATAGCCATGGTTGGAATACCGGTGTCACCATTACCAGCGAACCAAATTTCACCATCGTTAGTGAAGGTAGTAGCTTTGGTGTTATAGAAAGGAGTTAAGTGAGATTTGACAGAGTTTAAAACAACTTTACCATTTTCACCGACAGTCCATTCGTTATTAATACCACCTAAGTTAACATTTAAACCAATAGTAGAAGATTCAGAGGTAACATATAATTCACCTTGAACATCTAAATCACCAACGAAGTTAGTGAAATCATTGTCAACGACAGACCAGAAGACACCTTCATTGATTTTCGAATTTCCAAAGTTAGTATTGATTGAACCTCTGGAAATAGTATTACTGGTAATATCAATGGCCATGGTATTGGCAATCAATACCAAAGCTGGCATTAAAGTAGAAACAAATTTCATTATAATTATAAGCGAGTGTGTTAATGAAGATTGTATTAAAAAGCTAAGAAGCTGAAGATAATGATTAAAAAATTAGGGATTATGACAAGTATTTATACCTGATTTCCAACTTTACATTATCGATTTTTTTTGCATAAGATGGTGTTAATTCACGTAATTTTTTTGCAGCATTCACAAGTCTAAAAACGAATTTTTCGCATCCACATTGTTTGGTAAACAATAGAGCGAGAATCTTGAACAATAGAATTGCAGCCATTGGTTATGACCCTTTACCAGATGCAGTTAAAATGTTGGGACCATTACGAGATTACTTGATGCGTAGGAGGTAGGTTGCGGGCCTTTACTAGTCTAGGGTCTTTGTCTATTCTGATTCGTGAATGGTGTGAGCCTTTGTTCACAGTTGAGGGTATACGCTAACGATTTAACCCAATTTGGATTTAGTGCTCTGACAATTTCTCAATCGAGTAAAATGAACACCAAAATCGATGATTTGATTGAGGTCTCAAAAAATAATTGTAGGTCGCTAGTTACAGCTAGGGCACCGTGCAGCGGCACCAGTTTTAGCTATTAAATATAATTAGTTCAATTAGATTTGATCGTAGTTTATTGAATACACATTTAACTTTCAAAGCTTCGAAACTAATAACAAGAAAGTTTGTTAGACCCTGTTCTTGATCCTTTGCATTCCACATTCTTGATTTAGTGAAATATCGTCTTAATTAGTCAAGATCGCGACAGTTTGGCGTTCGGTTCAAACTAGCTTGTTTCCCGTTTGAGATAAATTAGTGGGCTGCGATTCACCTAATTGGGGCAATTTATATACTATTGTGCACTTTGGCGATAAATATGTAAATGTTGATGGAAGTTCGGTAAGAATACCCTACATATTTCTATATTAAAATCAACAATACGGTTATAAGTACAAAGGAGTTTATGTCTCCAAAATCCTGGCGGTGTCGTAAATCAATGCCCCAATTGACCCGAGGCCAGCTTATAGTGCTAAGGAAGATTGAACAGGGTAGATTTTGTAGATGAAGCAAAAGCACTTTTGTTGTAGAAAATATTGCAATACTTGCATACGCACATGTTAGGATCGCTGTAAGTTAAAGTTTGTGTATATTTCAAATAAACCCATTAGTCTAAGTTTGTCGACACTAATTTTACAAGCCATGGAATTTTCAGTTTTTTGGGACGCGTTATATACAGGATAATACCTCTCTTGGATAAAATATTTTGGTCGCGACGTTGAGTTGGGGAATGATGATAAAAAATTTTGGCTGCAAACCGTTGGTTAATTAGCGTTGGTCTAATTTGATGATAATTATTTTTTAGCCTGGTTTAGACTTGCTTGATAAATTAAACTTTCGTGTTTTTAGTTGTATATTTTCCATTTGTGGTAAAGTTTATATAACCTTTGTTAGGCGAAGATTTTAATTTAACCTAGTTGATACCATGGGTGCTGTAATTGACGACTATTACAGTAAATACTTGCCTTTATTGGGACTTTCTCCATAATCGTTTCGAATCTAGATGAACCTGGTCATCAGTTTAGACTAAGCGTTGAAGAGAATTGCTAAACGCCTCAATTACATTTTTGCATATCGTTTCGTCAATTACTTCACATAAAACATTTCCATCGAAACAATCAGCCAATACTATGTACGTCATTTAACATTAGTTACCTCACTATATCACTATTACCTCATATAAATTGCCCCATTCAAGAAATTTCTACGTGCTCTATACTAGTCTATGACTTGATCTGGCTAGCGACCAGTAGTCAACTTACAAACAGAAATTCATCGGCCATGTCTCGTCCATATAGTATTGTTTTCTAATCACTTCTCGGAGAACAGGACTATAAACCCCACTGTTTGCCTAACACAAAGAGATTAATTAGGAAAGGCGTGTTCTTACCAAATATTACCAAATACCAAATAATGATTTATATTGGAAAGAATGTGTTGCCATAGCTAACTTGATATTATATTTTTTCCTCTGATGTCTTCGACCTATACATGACGACAAATGTTGAATCAGTGTCATCAAAGTTCAAAGGAGGGGATATAGGGTTGTTAACTCCGCAGCCCCCAACAGATTTACGATAATCTTTGCACGATGTCCAAATAAGGCAGGTATGGCGATAAATCCCCCGTCTTCTCCCCCATCCATTCAGTTAGAGTGGAGGATCAAGTTGGTATAAAATAGAGACAATTCCTACATAGTATTACACAAATAAATATGGACGTTGAAAAAACCTTAAGTCAATTGACCACAGAGGAAAAAGTCTTATTCCTTAGTGGTGCCGATAATTGGCATACACATCACGTGCCCAGATTGGATATCCCGAAATTGAGGTGTAGTGATGGACCAAATGGGGTAAGAGGTACTAAAGGATTTAATGGTGTAGCAGCTGCTTGTTTCCCTTGTGGTACAGCATTGGGGGCCACATTCAATAAACCACTTTTGGAAGATGCCGGGAAGTTGATGGCACTTGAAGCTAAACATAAAAGTGCCAATATTATATTGGGACCAACCACTAACATGCAAAGAGGTCCATTAGGTGGTAGAGGATTTGAGAGCTTTAGTGAAGACCCCTATTTATCCGGAATAAGTGCTGCAGCAATTATTAACGGAATGCAGCTGCAAAAAATTGCTGCAACTATTAAACATTATGTATGTAATGATTTAGAGCATGAACGGAAAGCTTCCGATTCAATCTTAACCGAGAGGAATTTACGGGAGATTTATTTGGAGCCATTTAGATTAGCTGTTAAATATTCAGACCCCCGTTGTTTCATGACTAGTTATACTAAGGTTAACGGTGATAGAGCTTCTCAAAGTAAAAAATTATTGAATGATATTTTAAGAGAAGAATGGGGTTGGAGTGGGGTTGTTATGTCTGATTGGCATGGATTGTACACTGCAAAAACTGCTTTAGAAAATGGCTTGGACCTTGAAATGCCCGGTCCAACTTATTATAGGCAAGCAAAATCAATTAAACATATGGTTGATTCCCGGGAATTGAGTTCGGAAGTTCTCGATGATAGAGTTAGAAATGTTTTGAATTTGGTCAATTATTGCTCTGGTTCTGGAATACCAGAAGATGGCCCTGAAGATACCAAGAATAATACAAAAGAAACTTCGGACTTACTTAGAAAAATTGCTAGAGAGTCTATTGTTTTATTGAAGAACGAAGGGGGTGTTCTACCTTTAAGACCTGAAGAAGAAATTGTAGTCATTGGTCCAAACGCAAAAATTAGTGCTTTCAGTGGAGGTGGCTCGGCATTTTTAAGACCTTATTATACCACGACACCATATGATGGTATTGCTTCCAAATTGCCTTATTCTCCAGAATATACTGTTGGATGTCATGGATTTAAACAGTTGCCTTCTTTGGCTACTCAATTAATTAATCCTGTCACTGGTGAAACGGGCTACAATATGAAGTTTTATTTGAATCCTGTTGGAACCAATGATAGAAAGCAGTTTGATGAGTTGAATTTGGACCAATTTTATATTTTTTTGCAAGATTACAGACATCGAGATCTTCAAGGTGATTTATATTATATTGATATTGAAGGTGACTTTATAGCTGAAGAATCGGCGGATTATACTTTCGGTTGTGCTGTTTTAGGAACAGCTTTGTTGTACGTAGATGATGAATTGGTGGTTGATAACAAAACTCATCAAAAGAAAGGTACTGCTTTCTTCAATTCTGGAAGTACCGAAAAGACCAATTCCATCTTTTTAGAAAAAGACAAAAAGTATAGAGTAAAGCTAGAATTTGGTTCAAGACCAACCTTTAGTGCGCCAGATGCTACGGTAGTTGATTTTGGTGGTGGTGGTGGTATTGCTTTCGGGTGTACTAAAAAAATCGATCCAAAGGAGGAAATCAAAAATGCAGCCAAGTTGGCTGCATCGGCTGATAAAGTAGTATTGTCAATTGGATTAACTCATGAATGGGAAGCGGAGGCCTCCGATAGGCCAACAATGGAACTTCCATTACTAACTAATGAATTGGTGGAAGCTGTTCTTGACGCTAATTCTAATACTGTTATCGTTAATCAATCAGGAACCCCTGTTGAATTTCCTTGGTTGAAGAAGTCAAAATGTTTAGTTCAGGCATGGTATGGAGGAAATGAAGCGGGGAACGCAATTGCTGATGTATTATTTGGGGATTATAACCCAAGCGGTAGAATGTCATTGACTTTCCCACACAAGTTAATAGATAATCCTACTTACCTTAATTTCAAAACTGACAGAGGAAGAGTTTTATACGGTGAAGACATCTTCATTGGTTATAGATTTTATGAAAAGATGGGGAGAGAAGTTGCCTTTCCTTTTGGCTATGGTTTGTCTTATACTTCATTTTCTTATACAAGTATGCAAGTTGATTTTAATGAAGAATCAGATAATTTAACGGTCACTGTTAAGGTTTCAAATGATGGTAAGGTTGATGGCCATGAAGTTATTCAGCTTTATTGTTCCCATTCTGACTCCCAGACTACAAAACCAGTGAAGGAATTAAAAGGTTACGAGAAGGTGTTTATCAAATCGGGCAATACTGTGAGTGTTGTGTTCCAATTATCGTTGAAAGATTCTTTCTCTTTCTTTGATGAATATTTCCACAAATGGAATTTGGAACTGGGCTGCTATGTAATTCATATTGGTTGTTCAAGCGATGACATACGTTTGTCAAGCACGTTAAAAATAAAAAATCAGAGACTTTGGCAAGGTTTATAATTTAGTTAGTAAATATAATTATGTACTCAATTATGCAAATATTCAAAGGGTAGATATGTTTTCGAATCAAAAAAAATTGAATTTTCCCCTTCAAAATGCCTTTTTGTAAAAATTGCATATATATATTTTGGCTCAGCTACAAAAAAACTTTTTAACTAAACTACGGAACAGTATACCCACCATCGATAATCAAGTCAGCCCCAGTAGTAAAAGTGGAAGCATCTGAAGCAAAATATAAAAATGCTCCAACAAGCTCTTTTGGTAACCCTTCTCTACCCATTGGTATTAAAGACCACCATTTTTTTCTGAGATCTGCTGGGAGATGTTTTGCAATTGCCGTTTCAATATATCCTGGAGATATAGTATTAACTCGAGCAAATCCCACCCACTCAATTGATAAAGATCGGCCAATTTGGATCAATGCAGCTTTGGTTGCATTGTATGCGGTCTGATCTAAAGGTACAGTTACAATATGGCCTGCTTGAGAGGCAGTTATAATGAAGGAGCCTTTCTGGTTCTTTTGGAATATCTTACCTACCACTTTTGCCGAATAGTAGACGTGATCAAGATTTATCCTCATAAGTTTATGATAATCTTCTAATTTTTCATCAATAACTGGGCGAGCTTGGGCTCCTATCCCTGCATTAGCTACAAAAATATCAATTGTCCCAAAATCCTTTTCAATTTGGTAAATTGTGCTTTCAACTTCTTCAAATACATCTACATTGGCTTTGTACGCCTTAACTTTCACCCCGTATTTCGAACTAAGATCCTTAACCTTATCATCAACAGGAGTGCTATTATACCAAATTGCAACATCTGCTCCAGCTTGAGCATACGCTTCAGCCACTGCATATCCAATTCCTTGAGAAGACCCAGTTATAGTTGCTACTTTACCTTTCAAAGAGAACAAATCTAAAACATGGTCGGCCAACTTTGGGGCAGGCCTTGGAAGATTACCAATTTCTTCCCTAATAATACTTTTTCCTGAGGTACTCATACGGTCTTTTGTCAAGTCACCGGATATATATATAGTAGTAAGCTGGAGTGGGGTAATTATGGTTATTTCACTACTCGTAGCCACTTTAATAAATCATTCGATTTCGGAGGATTGGGCTTCCAACCAGTGACATTCCATACTTAGCTATGGTGAATATAGATAGACCAAATGTTCTCGTGCAGAATATTCTTATAAATAGTGAAAAGAAGAAATAGACACATCTTTTTTTTATAGTATCTGTAGCTTAAAAATTGGTAATTCTACCGAATGTCTACCATTCAGTAGGCTGGAATTTCTCCGGAACCCATTTACCTTTGGGATGCACACGTCTTTAAATTGTCGTGAAAAAAATTGCGGGGGATCTACAACTAAACTGCGTATACCAATATGGGAGGTGTTCATATGCAGGATACATGCCTTTTAGTTATCCCGACTTGTTCGGGGAACCCAATTTATAGCAAGAATTGAATACATAAACTACGTGTTTCTATTTCTCCACGGTCCTGATACCTGCATCTCATTTTTTCGCAACTACTTCCCACTTTATTTACTTTTTAGGTATCCCCCCGGAGTTAAGAGTAAAAGCAAAAGATCCTGATTGGACTGATTATTCTATCATTGGTAAGAGCCTTTAAAAAAGCTTTTCATTTCATACATATTATCATATACACTCGTACATATACTGCCTCGTAATTAAGCAAATTCGTGCTCCGAGACAACACCTTTACCATCGGAAGAATTACTCGAATGAAGGATATCTTCCTCTTCTCTGAAAGCATGCTTGGATGGGACAAAGTCTCTTGAATTCCAAGCATTGGGGACAGTCTGATACATTTCATCGACTTGTTCTAAAGTTAAGTTTCTAGTTTCGTAGATCATAAAGTATATGAAGAAAATCGCTAAAACATTGAAACCACCCCAGATAAAAAATACCTTTGAGCCTAAATCTGCATTTCCTGGCCCGGAATCAACTAAATAAGGTGTAGAATAGGCAATGGCCCAATTAAGTAACCAATTCGAGGCAGTGGATAACGCAATTGATTTAGCTCTAGTTGTAAGTGGAAAAATTTCAGCAATGACTGCCCATCCACAAGCACCCCATGTGGAAGCAGATGCTGCAATGAAAATACAGGAAAAAGCCACTAGCACCTTTTTGGAGACGTCACTATCTGTAGCAACTCCTACAATACCAATCAACAATTCGGAAGTTGACATAATTACAGAACCGATAAATAATAATCTTCTTCTTCCAACGAGTTCAACCATGATAATACCTGGAGCGGTCATACCCATGTTTACAATATTCATAGCTAAAGAGATTAAAAAACTGTTATTGATTCCTGAATCTTTGAAAAAAGAAGTTCCATAGTAAATAATGAAATTAATTCCAGTAGTTTGTCCAAGACTATGAAGCCCTACCCCAGTAAGTAACCTCTTCAATTGTCTATTCTTAGGACTAAACACTCCTGTCCAACCAGTTCCACCCGAAAGTCTTTCAAAATCAAATGCTGCTTTGATATCTTTATATTCTTCTATTAGATCTGGGTGATCAATAGGTAATGACCTTAATGTCTTCAATGACTGTAAAGCTTCTGCTTCTTTGAATTTAGATACATAAAATCTTGGTGTTTCAGGTAAGAAGTACAACCCAATTCCTAATGTCAAAGAAAATATAAACTGGACACCAATTGGAATCCGATAAGAGCCTGAGTCGTTTCTTCCTTGAGTACATTGATTAACAACTGCAGCCAACAATAACCCAGTTGTAAGTGCCAATTGATATACAGCAATAAGTGCTCCTCTTATGAATTTGGGAACACACTCAGACTGATACAATGGAATAGTGGCTGATACAACACCGACCCCGAGACCTGCAATTGCCCTTCCAGCAGACAAAACAGGGATTGTAGTAGCAATCGTTTGTAAGATAACCCCCAAATTAAAAATGATCATCGAAGATATGATTAAAGTCCACCTTCTACCAAGAGTGTCAGCAAGTAAAGGAGCACCGACAGCACCAAAAAATGTTCCTACTGATAATATAGAAACAATTAAGGATTTTTCAGAAGCACTAAAAGAGCCTGGATTTTTTGGGAAAGTATCCAAGACATAATCCATAGCTAAAATCCCCGAGATAGTACCAGTATCATAGCCATATAAAAGACCCCCAAAAGATGCAAATAGTCCCACGACTATTCCCATTTTGGTAGAACCAGCTTTTCTTTCGTCCATTTTGATGAACTTTGCAAGAAGTTTTGAATCTTGTAAACCCATTTTGTGTTGTTATATCACGTTACTGGAACGATCACAAAGGGCATTTCAAGTCTATATATACCCGAATTCAAGATACCAAAACATCAACTTAACACTTTTTGCAGTCATTATTGATCCTGTATCTACCACTAATGTGGAGTACATGCAAGTAGTGTACTAATCTCGGACACTGAGGTCAACAATAACCGCTTTACCTCAATTCTTCCATAGCGGAGAGCAAACTATAAAATTCATGGTTAACCCCACTAATTACCAAAACAGGATCAAAATTTCCAAAATCTTGTCAATGTGGAGCTTGTACTTTCGCTTATGGTAAATAAATGGTGGGGATCAAGCTAATTTGAAAGGCTAAGTGTCACCGCTTTTTGAAACTACCTCCTCTTCGACGTCAAAGCAATGTTTACAAACCATAAGAGTTGTACTAGTGGGGCTTGGCTGCTCCGATAAGGTAGCTAAGCATTAAAGCACAAGAGGTTAAAGAAATAAGCAGATGAAGCGGATTATATCCATTTTCCAACTTCCTGATTTTGAAAACACTCTGGTATATATATTAAGTAGACTAAGTAGAAATAATGAAAACCGTCCGTAAGAAACGGAAGATTTCTGGTCAATTATATCTTTCAAGTCAGAACACTTAACTCCATATATTCCTGTCATTTGTATGCAGGAAATATATTCAGGAATAAAGTTTTGTGGGGCTGAAGCCTACTATGTGAAAAGCGCTAATGAAGGTCACTGAGCCATTCGACAATGATATGGGTAATTTTATAGGAGAATATTGCGGAGAATTGTTACTTGGTAAAGGGAGTATCATTTATTTTATTGTTATGCTAATTTTGATGCTATTTATGCTAAACAAACCAAGAATGGTCAAATTATAAAGCAGAGCTGAATTGGTCAACCTTAAGTTTCAAGAAGTAACAGCCCTTTGGTAATTCTTCGAAGCTGGTTAAAACTGGTTGGGTCTCAGAGTACTTGTATGGATCGTTCATGTAAGTACAAGCTCCAAAAGTGGAATCAGAACCATTGACAGTTAAATATCCATCATCGTTAACAAGAACTGGAGTAGCTTGATCATCACCAATAACAGAGAAAGTACCAATATTGTTGTAGATACTGAAACGTAATGGAGTGTTTGATTCGGAATCGGTCAATTCCTTGGTTGTAGTGTTGTAGTTTAAGTTAGAAGGTTCGCCTCCAAAGAAGACATAGTTGATACCAGCACCTTCATGTTTACCGAAAATACCTTGACCGTTGATTTTTTCTTCTGGAGATTCAACAACAATTTTAGCATAGTTAACGGATTCTTCTGTTGAAGAAACTGGAGCAGCAGAAGCTAAAGTGAATAAAGAAGCAGTAGCGGCGAAGACAGTGGAGAATTTCATTTTTATTATTTGGTTATTGAGTTAATTAAAGTTATTTAATGTGTAAAAAATATTTCAGGGGATTCAGGCTCCATTTATATACTTTTCTTCTATTATAGATCGTGCATTAACGGATGCATAAAAAAACAAGCTTCGTTCTATTTTTATGCTGATCATTACATCATAATCGGATTCGCGAGGTTCGTTGTCATGTATGAATGACATATTGCCTGCACATAACGCTACCTTGCATATAATTAATATAATTAGCCCACGAAATAGGAGAACAATAGCTGACCCGATGAAATTTTGGGTAGGCTATAAATAGACATGTTTATACTTGGATGACAGTATTTATGGATAACAATAGACGATATGAGCGATGATGATAACCGGATTGTTTATTGAGGTTTTTTCGGCCGTCATGGTTGTAATAGCGTAACTCGCTCTCATGACTTCTATCCTTTTATCAAGAGTATGACAACTCCTTGCAACTAAGTATTACCTCATATCTGTGCTACTCTAAGTTGGGTAACTTTTGCCATAGTCATCATAGATTTCATGTAGATTTAAAAGCAATTGTGACGCCATCTCGCTTGCAATTTCATCATCTTCCCTCTATTTAACTACAAGCAATTAGAGCCGTTACACGGGTCAACGGCCGCAAGCGCTATCCAATTATAGAAGTTTTTAATTATAGAAGTCATTCATACTGGAAGTGGAGGAGATTAAGCTAATATGACGCATTCATTCGATGAAGCATCACTTTGAATTCTATTTTTAAAGAAATAAGCGGTACAGTGAGAGGGGATGTCAAGAGATGTTAAAGAGATTGGAGAAGCGAAGTTATTGTGGGATAGGGAACTCAAGGGAAATGACGAGTTTCGACTGAAATATGGTAACTATAGCACACACAGGGAATGGGCGAAATAAGACAAAAGTGTAGTAAGAAAACCGAAAAAAGAGGGATTTGGAAATCAAGTTATTTCCTCTACAAACACTAGTTTCTCTTGAAGCCATGCTAACGTATGTTTCCTTCAGAGCATTATTTTGACAAGCTTCAAAAGACGGATATTCCAGTGCTCCCTTCTGCCCTCCTTCCCTGCCACCCTTTGTCATGAACATGCATATCAGATTTTAACAAACTAACATTTGCTTTTGACTATAGGTTCCAAACTATATACTAGTCCGCCACACAACTTGTACTTTTCATACTAGGCCGGATCAATCCTGTCGCATTTGCAGCAATTTGTGCATAACCCCCACCTTTCGATGAAATAATACCCCGGTTTTCGCACCCAAATGTCAAGATTCAATAATGGAATATTGTTGAAATTATCCATAAGTTAAAATGTCGGAAAAGCACCCAGGTAAAAGAATTTGTCAAATTGTTAAGTTGAAGCCAGAGTACCTAGAAGAGTATAAAAAATGCCACGAGAATATCTGGAAACCAGTTGCTGAAAATTTGAAAAAGTACCATATCGAAGATTATTCAATTCATTATGCCCCGGAATTCGATTTATTAATTGCAAATTTCAAATATACCGGAAACGATTGGGAAAGAGACTCGGTTGCTAGTGGTAACGATGAAGGAAATTTTGATTGGTGGAAAATGACCGATAAAATGCAAACTTCTTTAATTGAAGGTAGTACTGGTTCAAGAGATGAAAAGGGCTGGTGGGTTAGCTTAGAAGAATTATTTAGATTCGATCATTAGTCTGTATATCAATGGTACACATTTTTCTCTTATCTAGGGTCTCAAGTCTTAACACTCTAAGCTACTCTTTTTTTTAATATTCACCTTTATAATATAGCTCAGGCTATCTCTGTATGTATCGTAGAGTTACTCGATACTGATCAAATCCTCCAGAAAGTCAATTGCCATACTTTCATTAAAAACTTGACTATTTACAGATCTCCCAGATTATGTTCACTTTCAAAGAAGTTCCCAAATCTAACGTCTTGATATCATCGAAGAATTGACGTCTGATTTTTTTAATTTTCAAATTTGAAGGATTGGAAAAACAGGATGTGATATACTTGGAGAATCTATTAATGGATGATTTATCATTTGTCCGGATTGAATGAGTTGATTCACAATAATTGCTACTCCAAATAAACGGAAAATCATACTTCCACTACAATTGAAAGAAGAAGCTGGTCCTCAAGATGTTGACAGAAGTGATTTCAAATCAACTAAAAGCTTGCAAAAATTGCGTTATGTGAATCAATTCACCACGGAATCGAATTGATCTGGTCTGATTCACCGGAATTTAATTAACTGATTTTTTACGTAGGTCCAAGTACCATGTTCAATTTTGACTATCTCGTAATTTTATCTAACCTTCAAGAACTTGCCTCGGCTACAAGCTTGTTTCATTTCAACGAACGATGTATTCGTAAAATTTAGCATCGTTAAGCTTCCACATCTTTTTATTTCAAGCAGCATACTTTGATGTCGAGAAAGATGAGCTATTAGCTTTCGGGCACAGAAAGCTTGTTAGTTAGTCAGAGAAGTACTAGATGCAAAATGACCACTCAATCCCACCTTTGTCCAATCATTAGTTTTTGCTATTGGTTTTTATTTCATTATCACCACCTTTATATTGTTTTTTGTATCCACTTCTTCCTGGCATGTTTCCTTGCCCATTGTCTCGAAGTGAAATATCTGGAAATCAGTAAAGCGTCAAGCAATGATTTAACCACCTTGATTCTGCCAGAAAGTGACCCTTTCAACAAAGCTGCTACTCCTGCTTTGTATGATAAATCTCTTGTTGGGCACATCTTTCAGGGTAAACCCCTTTTGATTTCTGGCTTCTTAAGAAGGGAATACCACTATTAGAAGGATTTGTAATAGTTTTCTATTCATTTATCTGAAGCTCCACTTACTGATCGTGTTACTTTCAGAATGCTGTAGTTTACGGCATGTTGCAAAAATATCACCATTAAGGTCTAACAAGTCATAAAATAGTTCACTCCAGTTTAGCTTCACTTTTACTTTTATTTGTCGAATATGGCTTGAAATTTGGATTCAACACAAGAGACTTGAGCTTAAAATGAAAGGTATCAACACAATGCTTCCCACCTTTTAGATTAACCTGATTGGTATTAGAAGCATTCTCCGTAATTTATTTAAGTCATTGTACTCTACATTCTTCATCTTTAATATAATATTGATTATCTGAATTTATTATTGCAAAAACTGCAAAAAATTCAGATTTTAATTTTGACATAATATTGGGGGAAAAAAATGATTAAAAATATCAAACTACATGATATTTACGGATTTAGAAGAGACACATACCGATACATAGTCTGCCTTAATATGTCACCTGGATACTCCTATCTCCAAGCTCAAAATACTGGAGTTTATATTACATCCTGTATGCACTACCGCATTTGATTTGCAGCCAAATGTGGAGTAACTAAACCCCACAAAACCTATTCAGATGCAATTCAATATTTTTCCAAATACTTAAGTTTCGTAGAACCAAAACACTTGGGTCCCCATATGGCCCTTGTTGATGCTATAATCGGTGATGTCTCTTCAACTTTCCCAATGGAAAGATTAGAGGAATATTGTAAATTGACCCCAAGTAACGTAATTGGATTTAAAGAGCTGGTTTGTGATAAAATCAATATCAATGGGTTTGAATCAAGTCGTAGTTTTGTAAATAAATCTTTTGGGAACAAAATTTGCAGCCATTTTGACTCACCTGGGCACTTTGGTAGAAGATATGACTTTGGAACAAAGAGAAAACTCAATTTCGAATTGGAGAGATTCTTCTTTACCGGCTTTAAGAAAAGCATATAAATCTTTGGTGACTCTTACTCTTGTAACTTATCAAGTTCAAGCAGGCAATCACATAATATCGCCATTCAGTATCCTGGTAAAGAATTAAGACAGAAACCTCCGGATATACCAGAGGATAATTTTAAATACGATATGATCAAAAGATTTGAATGTGATGGTGGAGATTTGCATTTACCTGAGTTGGATACTTTGATTATTGCCAGTGGTGCAGGGGATGGGGTAGCTACTCATATTCTTCTGTCTGAAGGTCATAAATGTTTAGTGATAGAAAAAGGAAAATATTACCCTCCCGAAGAATATTTATTTAATGACTCCGAAGGTCTACAAAATTTGTATCAAAGCCATGGTTCTTTGATGACGCTTAACCAAGACTTAACTATTCTTGCAGGCTCAACATTTGGCGGAGGAACTACTGTCAATTGGTTGGCTAATATTAAGATCCCTTTTAAAGTCAGAAAGGAATGGTATGATGATTATGGTGTAAATTTTGCTGCTACTGAAGACTATGATGAAAATTTAGAGTATGTATTCAAAAAAATGGGTGCCCGTCACAATAACCTTAATCGTTCATATTCCAATAATCTCATTCTCGATAATGCCAGGAAATTGGGATACCATGCTTCAGAAATTCAAGTGGAATGAAAAATAACTACTCAAACGATGCAAAAAATATCAAAAGCAAGATTCATGAAATATTTCGAAGATGTAAATTGAAAAAGTAGAAAGGAAGTATTGGTAAACGCACGTTTACCATAAATTTGCAGCCATTTTATATATGTAAACATAGTTAAAATATATGTATAGTGAAGAGAGGCACTTAGTGAAGAGAGTCACCACCTTACAAATTCGTAATTATGATAAAACTACGCATCATAAATACAAGAAAGTAGCCTTTCCTCTGAACCACCAGTTTGATTATATGTCGCATGGGAAAAGTCGATAAGTTTAGACCGTTTACGATTGACTCGAATATTCTTTCTTTTCAAATCTCCATGTCTTATACGGAGGATAGACAATGCCGTGACATCAC